>JANIJG010004222.1:40646-84307 GCA_024611175.1 Megaceryle torquata | reverse complement strand
TTTTTTTATTTTTATTTTTTTAAATTTTATTTTTTAATCTATAATTGATCAAGTACATCTGCTGGCAAGTATTATTAAAGAGGGGAACTTTCCAGAGGAGGACCCTAGGTGCTATGGAGATTTAAAAATGCAGTTAAAACAATAATCTCCTTAGATGCTAGATTGCTCAGAAGCAGAGGTGCGTCCCAGGAAGTTAATCACCATTTAATTAATCACATTAAAATTTAAGTATTTAGGCTAATTTTGCAAAATTCGTGTTTATGAAATAAATTCTATTGGCTGGCTGTTTTCATCGGAGGAACTGTTTGAAATACTGGAGCAAATATTATACAAATGCTCTGCTTCAGGTTGTGAGAATAATGGTTTGCCCTACAGCAACTATTCTGCTTTAGGAGAGGAATGGTTACCATTATATAGCAGGTTCTTGCCTCTTTTTGCATTTCATGCTGTTCCAGGCCTGTAACTTAGAGGGTTTTTTTTGAAGTGACTGTACCTGGGCTCCCCGTGGATCACACATGCATCATGAGCAATCCATTCACTGTAGTTTCATGCCCTTTTAACTCCAAATTTGAGTGTGTCTGGACACCAGAGCTGAGAGTAAGATGAATTTTAGAGAGCCAGTAGCACCAGTAAGGACTGAAGTTGGTTGTGCTACACAAATAAGGAAAATGCATAATCCCTGAAGCTTCAGCATGTATCTTAACTGCTTCCATTAGATACACTGAAACAGTTTGATTACATGTACATGGAGTATTTATAGTTAAGTGCTATGCTTCTTTGGTTCTTTGCCTATAGACATTAACACAAAAGCACAGAGCTTATTCTACTTTACAGGAGGTATTTTTCAATTAAGTTTGATTACTCGAATGTTCGTCTATATAAATGGAAATGTAAGGGATAAATATTGGTAATATATCTTCACTAACTGAAAAAAAAAAGGTTATAATTGGGTCATGTAACTCATTGGTTTCTAAGGTAAAAATATTTAGTGTCTTTTTTCATATTCTTGAAATGGAAATTCCCCGTTTTGCTGATTTTTCTTTTTCTAGCATTTCTATTTTTTAGTTTCATCTCATAAATTTATATGCTTCTGTGGTCATACATAAAAATCCCTATCTGCAGACACCATAGGAGGATATAAATTAAATTTGCTGGTTGTTTTCACCATTCATTCATTCATTCCATCATTCATCTCAATGAAGCTAGTACATTCATCTTTCATCATTACTTTTCTGATCTGACTGTTTCTCTAGGAGCCCCAGTAGTAGTCTAGGGGCCTGATGGATCTATCTGGAATCACCTACTATATTAGGGGGAGGTCAGAGACTTCTGATGCCTGGAACTGGGTTGTTGTTGAAAAATGTTACCTTTCTGGGCCTATATGTGTTAGAGCAAAACCATCAGTTTCTGTGTGTCTTCCCCCCACCTCCTGCCACATTGATCAATAAGTTCCTTTTAATGGTATTAGTTCTGTTGATTTGAGCAGTGTTATCACTTGACATGTTTAGTTGTTTTTTGGTTTTGGTGGGGTTTTTTTGTTTTGTTGGGTTTTTTTTTTGTAATTATGCTCTTTCCTTTAAATACTTCATATGTACTTTTTAGTTGGATGTTGTTTAGTTGTGTGCTGATATATATGTGGTGTTTGAAAAGGTGTTGCTTGAACACCTTGTTGTATGTTTGTAGACTGAGCAACATGTAGACTTTTGAACTGGTGTGATGAAAAATTAAGAAGGAAGAGGAAATATTGAGAAACAGTTTGTATAGGTGTGATACTGATGACCTAGCTGAGTCTGTAGATTTGTGTCGACAACATATGCTTCCTTTGGGGAAAACAGTCAAGTGGACAGGACACAAAAAAATGGACCAGGACTTTATGAGGCAGGTGGAAGAGACTAATTTATTCCTACCTCCTAGTATGGAAAAGTAACCATTTTTAAGTAGGTATTTTGGTTGGTATTGTCTCTGGAAATCACTGGAATATGGGTTTCAAAAGTGAATTTGAATTCTCCAGGGGGAGTTAGGGGGTATCTGGTTTTCATAGGAAAATGCCCTATTTTAGATACTGGGTATTCATAAATCAAATGCAAGACACTCAACATACAGAGACATTTCTGCCTGAGACCAGGCAGAAGCATTTATTTATACAAAGATATTTTTATTTTGTTTCTTTACTATTGGTATTTTAATGGTATAACAATGTATAAGTTCAGGAACATCCATATTTGGGTTTTTATTTCAGATGATTCCATGGTTTGCATAACTGGAATCTTCCAAAGAAATTATTAAGGATCAAAAAACATTTTCCTTAGACTTTCAAGCAGCTGTATGTATTTCATGTAACAGGGGTGGTTCAAAACTAGGACTTTTTGTCTTTCCATGGTTGACTCTAACAACCTGACTGAGTACAACCTCATGATCAGCTTGTGTATATAAGCACTATATTTTTGCATAGAGCAGAAATTTTTAGAGTTCAAAAACTTGGTATCACGAAATGCCACCCAGTAGTTTGGACGTTGATAGAGAATAAAGTTGTATGAGAGAGACACCATTATTTGAACTGAAAAACGTGGTGAAGTAGGCTTTGATTTTTGTCAGTGAATTTTTGTACTCGTCTAAATTTATCGTTGCACCTGGTAAAAAGATGGAGAGGATAAGCTGAGGGTGCTTGGTTGACCTGTATCTAGAAAACGGACATGGCTTTAAGCCTATCACAGGTGACATTCTGTTTCCCAGCACCTTTAATTTAATTTGAGAGTCTGAGTTGTTTTTCTCTTCACCAAAGGTTATATTTTGTATTCCACAGTGATTTCAAAGGCATCATTTGAAATGCTGCTAAAAAATTGCAGGGATTGAAGTGGTGCTCTCAACATTAAATAGCAGAACTACAGCCTGGAAAAGACACTTTGAGACATGCTGGTCTTAAATATTATTTTTCCTTAAATTTTCTAAGAATATTTTAAATTATTCCTGAAATTTTAGGTCCAACTCTACTGCTTTTGTGTTGGTCAAAACCCTTTCCATCACTTAATACAGATGGTCAGTGTAAGGAATAAGTACAGTCTCTGACAGCTGGGTCCTTCCTTAATGGGTATACTGAGGTGCTGTCGCTCATATGAATTATTCTCTATTGCCTTCCTAAAAACAATGTCAGAAGTCCTTTAGATGCCTTCTAATTATGTCATACTGATTTTCTAGAAACCTTCATTAAAATATTGGGGGACAATTAATTTGTGAGCATTGTGCTATGCCTTGTGAAGCCCTCACACAATTAAAATTATAGATATAAAATAAGGGAGAATAAATTCACGATCTCTGTTGCCTTACTCAGATTTGCCCAGAGATAAACACTAATTGGTTCTTAATTTAGTGTTTCTTAAGACCTGTAAAAGGAAATGCCTCTTTCTGAAGTGTATTTCATTTACTGAATGTCTTCTAGTCTGTTCAGAAGTAAGTGTTTTGAGAATTTCAGTAATTCCAGACGTTTTTCCTCCTTTTTTTTTCCCCTGTAATTATCTGTTAGTCTTTTGCTCTGTACTGTACTTAAAGAACAAAATCACTACTGCTCTTCAATGGCTTTTCCCCTGGAAAATAGCAATTTTCGGTGGCTTGGCAATTTTAAATAGAATTTCATAGCTCAAAGTGAGTGATTTGTGAAGAACTCTGTGGATTTTGATTTGTCTTTCTTTAGCAAACCATAAATATCACAGATATACAGCAAATCAGGAAAGCATCTAGCAATTACTTTAATGTATTGTTTATGAGCTCTTAGTCAGATGGTTTAACTAGATTTGCAGTTCAATTTCCATCCTCTTGCGAAGACAAAAATTGTATATATATGTGAGCAAAAAATCCTCCAGTCTTTGTAATCTGAATAACACGGTCTTCTGGAGAAACAGTCCTTCTGCATTGTGTGGAATGTGCCTGGCAGGAGAATGCAGAGTGTGTTTTACCCTTCCTCTTTGTCAAGGTGATGTGTCAGTCAGGGTCCTTTTACTTCAAATTCAATAGATCTGAAGTGATGGTCTTATCTGAATGTGTCAAATAAACTTTTACCCATTCTTTCTCCAGTACTCTTACCTTCCCCATTCTTCTCCCTTTACCAAGATTTGTCTACCAAAGGGTTGTATATATGGGTTTTTGTCGAGACAAGAGACACATAGCGATTATGACAATGCAAGAATGCTGTTCTGCGTTACACCCTGTTGTGCCTCCTTCCTTTGGTTTATTTGATAATCTTTAGATAACAGCTAAAGATGCACTCATCTTCAGAGAAGTAATACATAACATTTATGTTGTACTTCTCATTTTCATTGATGTCCAGATATGACTGATCTGGGTACACTAAATAAATGCTAATAGATATATTCTGTGTTGTTATGGAAGTAGTGTAAGTACTGACTGCAGTTTATGTAATTTCTTTTTACAACAGAATGCAGTAAGTATGTCTCGTTTGCAGTGCTGATTTTGATGCATGCCAAATGTTAACATTCTTCTCTAAAGCTATGCAAGTTTTGCAGTCTCTGATTTGTAATTGCACTTGGTGTGAGGGGCAGTGTTTGATGTGGCTGAGAAAGTTTGGTGATCAGCTGTGATTTTGCTTTACCTAAAACCAAAATGATAAAAGTAATCTGTGCTATCTCAATTTTTTTCTAATCTGCTTGTGTGTTCTTAATCTCGTTTAGCAACCAGATCCTTAATTTAAACATTTAAATGATTGCAGCTGCCCTTTGTCATAAAAAGTGTATCACCTTAACTTGAGATTCACGGGCATTGTATAGCAGACTTCTTTGACAGTGTAAAAAGGCATAGTGGTATATTCTGCAAATTTTCAGGCTTCCTAAATAGCCAGTGTTCTTGAAGATTAGTAATGAAGAAAGGCAAATCAGAAGGGCTAAAAAGGGGGGTGGTGGGGTGGTGCAGTAAGGAACTCCCCAACCTGAAAGCCAGGTAGAGAAGACCAGCAGCAGAGATCCCAAATTCCTCTCGTTTTCAGTTATTTCTGAAGGTAGATGTATGGAATTCTTACAGTACTAATGGCTCTTTCAAGAGCTGGAAAAAAACAGTGAAGTTGCTCTTCCTTTTTTCTTTGAAAGAGGCATTTTAAACCAGTCCTCAGAATGGGCACCTGGCCTCCAGCCTGCATGCATTGAAGCTAATGGAGATGAAGTGGCAAACCACGGCTTTTGTACGGCAACCCTGGCCCTGGTGATGTCAGCAGTAAAACTGTAGTTGGCTTTGGTGTGCGAGGGCTTTACCTGTGGGGTTTTGGCACTTGCTGCAGCCATTGATTCTGATGCCAGCGTGTGTCCCTCTGGAAGTGTGCTGCTGTAATGTCACAGCCCTGCTCCTACAGCAGTTCTGCCATGCAGCTGTGATGGAGTAGGCTGCCGTGTCTGAGGTCACCGAGCAGCCTGCCCACTGCCCACCCCTCTTCTGTGGTCTGGGTTCTCCAGTCCCTTCTGCAAAGGGTCATATGCATGCTCGCTCGCTAACCCGGTTTGATGGGAGTTAGCCTTTTAGAGTTTTTTTGGTTGATAAAGTTTAACTCCCATCACTTCAAGGGGCGATTACCTGAGGAGTTTGTTGGCAGGAAGGAGGTGGCTTGACCTCTGCAGCAAATACTCCCCTAACCCAGGCTCTGCTGCAACCAGGATAACATCTTGGGCATCCATCTGTACTGAAATAGGATACTTTATTAGCTACTGAGTGGAAAAGAGCTAATGCTACTGTCATAATTCTGTTTATCAGAACCTGCAGGAGACTACGTTTCACATACAGATTAGCACAGGCAAAACTTCTATTGTTTATTCCCTGGCACTGCAGGTACCCTTATGACTTGTCCCAAGGAATATAACCTTGTCATGAATGTAACCTACAGAATTTTTGTCCCTCCCAGTGGAGAAAGCCTCAGAGAAGGATTTGATCTACAATTTCCCAACTAATCTCAGTATTACTCTAACTGTCCCATTGCAAAACTGGAAGGAGTAGTTAATAAAGCAGCTTGTTGCTGGGAGCTGCTGCAGTAACATCCTCCAGCTGAACTCCAGAGTGTTCACACAACAGCAAACGCAAACATGTTTTATCTAACAGGACAACAGCTTTGAGCAGTTCATTATTAACTACTGTAATGAGAAGCTGCAGCAGATCTTCATTGAACTGACCCTCAAAGAAGAGCAGGAGGAATACATCCGAGAGGTAATACTTGAATGGATCTTTCCTTCTCCTCTTCCCAGTGCCCCTGTAAGGACACAGAGGCATGTATGCTGGAACCTCTTTCCAGGGCACAGTCACTTCTTGACCACAGGCTCGGCATGGAGCGTCTTAGTGTAGGACTGTGTGGTAGTTGCATAAAGCAAAAACAGTTGGGTTTGATTTTGTTTCACATTGAGTTCTGCAGGTAAAAAACAGACCTCGCTCTCATTCATTAGCAACAAGGACTGACAGTTATGAGCAAGAGCTAATTAATTTATTAGAAGACTTTCTGCTGTCACTTCTGCCATTACCCCACAGCCTGTGTTTTGGATTACACAGTAGTGCCTGCGATACACCCCAACAGCAGCCACAGCTCATCCCCTTTCAAAAGGGAATTGGGTGGTTAAAACAAGAGCAAGCAAGATGAAAGAAACTACAAATGGATTTTTGGTTCCAATTTCCTTTCAGTTAAATATTGAAGGGAACTGTGTGAGCTTTATGGGAAAATTTAAGATAAGCTTTGGAGCCCAGACTCTGATGTTTTATGTTATTCTGTGGGTGAACATCAAGTTAAAGTTTTAATAGGTTTTAGCAGTACTCCCCATGATATATAGGGCTCACAAAAAATACCCACTCGCAGCTGTAGAAAATGGCATATGCAGTCTGTCTTCAAAATGGATTACAGCATTTTGCTGTATAAACATTTTTAAAAATTAAGTAAAGTTCTTGCCTTATAATCCTGAGGAGAATATAAATTTTGAGCATGTCTTTTTTTCTTTTTGCATTCAGTAGTGAAACTCTTGAAACATCATTACTGCAATTTGGTTCCTGAATGATACTTTAAATGTTCTGAAAAAAGTAATCTGTAAGAAGTACCACAGAATGCAAATTAAGAATTAGAATAATATTTTCTTTTTTCAGTGCATTGCCCTGCCAGTGTTACCTCCTGATGCACTGGCATCTCATCCTGTAAATTTTATTGCTGATATTTGAAAAAAAATAGGATTTTTCAAAGGGTCTCATCTAAATTTAGCCCTCTTTCTTCATCCCATTAAAAAAAACCCCAAATGACAATTAAGACCTTTCAAAGTTTTGATCTTGCCTGCTTGCAGTGAAATGGGCTTATTTCCTTGTGACCAGTGGGAGCGTGGGCAGAGGGGTGCTGGGGAGGGCGGTGGCGAAAGGGGCCTGGCGGGGGGCCAGGGGAGTGCATGGGAAGCTGACACGGGTTGGGGAAAGGAATGGAGAGAGGGTTTGGCAGCTGCTCAAGGACAGTCATTTTGCTCAGATAACATTAGTAGTAGATGACTGCATTTCTTTCTTAATAAATAAAAAATTGCTAAGCATATACAGTTAAATTTGAAAGTAGTATCTTAGTTAACTGGAATATAATTTAAATTGCTAAGAGGAAAAGCTCCCTTGATTGTTTTCTTTGCATACATTTTTTTTTAATGTGGTGGTTTTGTTTTTGTTTTTTTTAATAGGGGATTGAATGGACTCATATTGAGTATTTCAACAATGCTATAATTTGTGACCTAATAGAAAATGTAAGTTATATTCAAGGATCCCTCTGAATAATTTTGTAATGCATGGATTTAATTTAGCTATAAAGTCTACACACATCCTCATGCTCTTTGATTTTATAAAACAGGCCACTCCCATTAGTCATCTTATTTTGTATGGTTAATGTTTATTTCACTAAAAAAAAAAATAATTTGTAAGGCTATATGTTAGAAATGTTCAGCAGCACCTACACAAAAAAAACCCAAACAACTCTTAAACATTTACATTTAGTGCTGTTTTCAATAGCAGATATCACTAGTTGCTTTGTGAATAACATTTATTTTTACATGGAAACTGAAAGACTCAATGACTTGTTACTGAGTACTTTAGGTACAGAAAGTACTTGTATCTAATAAGAGGACTTCCTATGGACGTAGCAGAGCAAGAAAGAGAAAGTTCCTTAACAATCAGAACAGTTTTCACTAAAATGTATGCTGACTTTACTAATAAACTGGCTACTTTCAGTTAAGTTGAAGTTTCTACAGTCTGAGTAAATGACACAAAATTTTATCATGAAGTTCAAGATTCAGGTGTCAGAAACAGTCTTTCAAAAACACGGGTATTAAAAATCTGTTGGAAATGGGGTTGAGAAAAAGAGCCAGACTTTCAGATGGCTTGAATGTTTTTCTGGGTAGCAGAAGTCAAATGAAAGAGCGATCTCCTTTTCATACCTTGATAGAAATGTGGTAGAAACAAACACTAAAACTCTTGTCTTGAAACTTCAGAACCAAACTGGAATCCTGGCCATGCTAGATGAAGAATGCCTGAGACCAGGAACTGTTACCGATGACACGTTTTTAGAAAAATTGAACCAAGTCTGTGCCACTCACCAGCATTTTGAGAGCAGGATGAGCAAGTGCTCCCGGTTTCTCAACGATACTTCCTTGCCTCACAGTTGCTTCAGAATTCAACATTACGCTGGCAAGGTAGGTACCTGGTGAAGCAGGTTGTATGTGGTGCGTGGAGGGTGTTGTGCTTGTGTGAAGCATAGGTTTGGTATAACAGGGAGGCTCTTTGCCCATTAAATGATGTTACAGTAATGGAGGAGAATTTCTTGAGTCAGTAGTTGATCAAAAAATCCAGACCTGTCTTATCTTTTCCATCTTCAGCCTAGGACCTGTGATTTGGGCTGGAATTTTTTCAGAGATCATGGCTGAAATTGAGGGCAGTTCTTCTTTCATCAAAGGCCAAAGATGTCCCATGTGGAACTGCTTGTGCTCCTAGGTCTCTGGTAATAAAATGTTGTGTAGAATGACAAAAATTCACACACATTTGAAGGCAACCGAAGTTGTCACTGAAGTAGCTGAAGTCCTTAGTCATGGTGATGAGAAAGTGGAGTCTTTGTACATTTGAAGGAACTGAATTTATTTTCACTGTGTTTAAACAGGTGGAAGAGAAAGCTATAGAGAGGGCTTGCAAATGTATTTGCTTTTTACAATGTAAGCAGTATGAATAAGTACGAGTCTGGTTGTTTTTGAGGTGTAATTCAGTATGACTTTTTATTAACGAAAATCAAAATAGTTTCACTTGTAAAAAGAAGAACATTTATTTTGTTAAAAAAAAATTAAACATAGAGGTTGAAACTATACCTCTTGTTTGAATCTGCTGAACTGCTAATTTCAGAAAGAATATTAGGAAAGTGTTTAATTTTCCTTTCATAATACTTCCCTAGCTTTTAAACTTTGTCTCAGTCTTACAGGTTTGAATAGCTCAATAATTTGCTTGGTCAGAATAGTCCTGGAAATATCATGCTTTCAACTTTTGAGGCAATCATTCATTAACTTTGTGTTATGTATTCTGCAAGAATTGTATCTAATCTGTCCGGGATTAATTCTTAGGTATTTCTTTGGTTGTCAAAATTCAAAGCAAATTGAAAACACCCCAGTACTTTGAGAAGGACTGTGAACAAACTGTGTCTTAGCTGAAGAATCTGTATTACCAGCTGGATGACTTGTCACAATTAATCAAACTAAATTCCCTACCCTCAAAAATTAAAAAAGCCAGTAGCAATCAGCGATCTACATGAAGTTCCTCCTGGGTCTCCAGCTGCAGGTCAGAGCTCTGCATTCATGCTTGTTATTGTTGGACTGCCTTCCTGGTAAAAGTCCTTTAAAATAACAGTCCCCTGAGGACTGCACAGAGAGCCGCTTGCTGCTGTGATATCAGGAGGGGGTATTTAATATCTTGTTTTAGTTAGGCAAATAATGTAAGCATTAGTACTTTGAAGAGAAAAGGATTTTTTGCTATTGTGATGCAAAAGAGAGAGAGAAAATCTTTTGTCAGCCAAAAAACCCCACGATATTTTTGGAGTATTGGCACGTGCTGTATCAGAGTTATCACGGAAGAAGGGGTTTCTCCATTTCAGAGTCCAGAAATGATCAGCACGAGGGACTGTTAGCAGTGTGAGAAAATGCAGCTTCCTCTGGTAGTGTGTTTACAGAAATTTTATCCAGCAAAGTCTTCCGAATGTCAAATTTTAAATGAAAGCTGACATTTTGGGGTTTTTTTTTTTGGATAGTGAGAAAGGAGAAATCACTTTTTCTCATCACTTTTGAGCTGGCCTATGTTATAATTCAAAACATACTCTGATGAGACTCTTCCTGTATTGTCCAGGTTATGTACCAGGTGGAAGGTTTTGTTGACAAAAATAATGATCTTCTCTACCGTGACCTCTCCCAGGCCATGTGGAAGGCCAGTCACTCTCTTATCAAAGCATTGTTCCCAGAAGGTAACCCCGCTAAGATCAATCTAAAGAGACCACCGACAGCAGGCTCACAGTTCAAGGCTTCGGTTGCTACCCTGATGAAAAATCTTCAGACAAAAAATCCAAACTATATCAGGTAAATTACTTTGTGGCAAATCTTCGGTGAATTTGTGTTTGGTGAAGTTAAAGAAAATAAAAATCTTTCTGTCCAAGGATAAACTATTGAAATCTGTGGTTTAAACTCAGTCGTAGTTGTTGAGACGTACAGTGCTGCAAATGAGCATCCCTCTTTGTTTCCCTTTCCAGATGCATCAAACCCAATGACAAAAAGGCTGCACACATTTTTAATGATGCCCTGGTGTGCCACCAGATCCGCTACCTCGGTCTTCTGGAGAACGTGCGGGTGAGAAGGGCAGGTTATGCGTTCAGGCAGGCGTATGAGCCTTGCCTGGAAAGGTACAAGATGCTGTGTAAGCAGACATGGCCCCACTGGAGAGGGCCAGCCAGGTAGGAACATATCAGTATTCTTATCTGTCCTGTTCCAGTGACTGAAATTGCTGCCTTCCACGTGTTCTGAGTTTTTTCATTTACTCAGAAATCTGTGCGTTTTCAGAAGACTAAAAATTACAGTTCTTTGGCCAAGGAGATGATTTTAGTGATGAACTCGCCTACTAATGGAAAAGATCGTGCATGTGAACAAGGAGAGCACGTTGTTTTGAGAATATATTGCAGCCTTTACTGATTTGAACCTGAAAGAAAGGGTGAGAGAGAGAAGCACTGGAGTGGAATCAACATGATTAGGAGGTCTGGAATGATAAGGACACTTATTTTTAATAACCAACTTTCAGAGAGTAGGAACACCCATTTCTTTGAGGACAGTCATGCAGTCTTCATCCTTTCAAGAGTAATTTTACATAATGATTGGTGAGCAACTATGAAATAATACCTCTTGCAAATCAATTGTATTAAATATACAATTTAAAATTGCATAGTATTCACATGTATTTTTGCAGATAATGGCTTGGGTAGACAAATGAACTTTTAAAACACGTGGCTGCCAATAGCATGAGTTAAATTTCTTTAATATTTTAGCTGCATTTTAAATCTTTAGGTTATTAAGAGAATGGTGGACGTGCAGTATTGATAACAGTAGCATTGTTACAGGCATCACAAAGATCTGTGCAGTTCCTCTCCTCTTACTTGACATTGATGAAATGCAGTTGGTAGCGTCAAACACTGGCATCTGTCAAACTCGTCAGTCTTTCTTTCACGTTTTGACATTAGCATGAGAGCTCTTCTTTTTTCCTTTTTCTTTTTTTTTTTTAAGTAAAATCATTATAGATGTAAGAGGAAAAATAGGCCACTGCTGATGCTGTTAAATAAAAATTGCTATTTTTTCCCTCAAATAATTCTGAATCTTTGCAGTGATTATTCTTGACTTTAGCTAAATCACCAGTGAGTAAATGAGTTTGGTTGTCAATCTTCTTATGTCAAGCACTGTTTAAGAATTTAAAATATGCTTTTGTATATTTTCCATAGATTAATCTGTAAATATGTGAACTAAGAAGTTTTAGAGCTGGGGGTCATGTTTGTTAAGCTCATTTACTTCTTATTAGGGCTGGAGTAGAGGTACTGTTTAATGAATTGGAAATCCCTGAAGAAGAATTTTCATTTGGTAGATCAAAGATATTCATCCGCAACCCAAGAACGGTATGTGAAACATGTCTTCTGCAAAACCAAGCTGTCTTTCGTGAGGATAGCCTGTTATGAACTGCATAATTCACTAGCTGGTTACTACAGGTATTTCTAGATACCATGCTTTGATACATTGCTGGGGAATACAGCATGAGCAAAGGCACTTGTACACGTTGGACCATTAAAATTGGTGCGAGTCAAGACTCTGCACTAGCTGTCAGCCTGAATTTAAGGTAACCTTTGTGCACTGACTTGTGACCGTGTCCACAAAACTTGTTGATGCATCTGCCTATAGCTTTGGAGATGAGTAAACCAAAAAAGGTGTCTGAAGCGGGAGTTGAATAAAAGATTTCTCTTTCCATAGCTGTGCTTATGGATTTTAATTTTTTTTTTTTCTGGTCTCTTTTCCCCCACTTCTTTTTCTTCCAATGTCAAACAAAACCCTAAAAACCCCCACTCCTAGCTCTTCAAATTAGAAGATCTGAGGAAGCAGCGGTTGGAGGACTTAGCTACTCTAATTGCGAAGATTTATAGAGGTTGGAAGTACCGTACACGCTTCTTGTTAATGAAGAAAAGTCAGATTGTGATTGCTTCCTGGTACAGGAGATATGCAGTAAGATACTATCCTTACTAAACGTACTTTTAATTCTTTAATACATTTTCTCGTATAACCTTGATATGAAATTTCGTATCACGTTCATACGATGTTTTTCCTTGATATATATGGAGAAGTGTTGAAAGGATTCAATTTTATATTAGTATTTTAAGTACCAATATGTGAACAAAGAAAGTCTAGTTTCTGTAATCCACTATTAATTGTTTACATTGCACTTAAATAATTAAAAATCTCACAAGAGTCCTTTAGCTCTGGGAGAGCAGGATTTTGTGACCCAGCTGGGAAGTCTTTTTCTTTCAGCTAAAGTGCTGTCCTGCCTGGCCCTGACAGTGCTTTCCAAACATGGGGTTAATGTGTAAAAAATGTTCAGTAACACACATATGCAATTCCATGGAATTCAGTCATTCCCAAAGCTTTTTGTATTTTTGCCTTATTTGGAACCTTTGCGTTTGAGGCTCAAGAATGCTGCTGGGGAGGATCCCAGGGATGTATTTTAATTATAGCTCATAAGATTCCTAGTTCAGTATTGTTATTAATATGGTTCTGAAACAGTTTCAAAGCTGTTTGTAGGCTGGGTATTCTGTCTCATTAAATGAACAGCACTGTTACATGGCTCTTCCATGTCTTTTTATCACTTAGTGAATAACATTGACCTAGATCATAAAATAGATTTAAGTTTTAAAATAATTCTTAAACATCTCAGCTTGATGAAATGTATAATAATGGCAAGAAAACAGGATGAAGTCATAACAAGACCCTCAGAATTACTTAAGGGTGATGACAGAGATTTCCTCAGCCTCTTCACCGTAGACAGCAGGCACCATTCTCCTAACCCAGGAAGACTGTTAGGCAATGTGATTGGGAAGGTTTCACAAGGAATGCATTCCATGAACAAAGCTTTTTGACAAGAACTTGTGCTGGAGGCTTGGCTAAAGGATCTGCAGACACTTGCCTGTCTGTTTGCTTGTAAGGCATGATGGCAAGAAGGGGTTCTCTCTGAGACATCCTCTCTGTGATTGAGTGGGCTGAGAGTGAAGTCAGAAAGCCCTGTTGCAAAGTCTATCAACTGTTGTTCGCTTAGTACTGTACTAACCACTGGTCTACTGGAGAACTGAGCTTTTTAGAAGGGAAATGCTTGGCTGTCCAGGAAACGTGTTGTTTAGACTGGCATGCTTGGATAATATTCCAGCCTGTCATTCTGGAGTCCATGAGTTTTCTGTCCTTTCTATTCCTAAGTTATCAGCAATTTGGTATTACAAAGAGACTGCAGGTAATAGGAACAGCACAGGTCATATGAAAAGGTGGTTTAAAAGCTTAGCCAACAAACCTGAGCATTTGTGATGGTTTGTAGGCTACTCTGTTGGTGGGAAAGACAAATAAAGCTGTTACTGTTAGTGTTTAATCCATGTCACATTCGTGCTGCTGACCATGAACTTAGTGTTTCTGTAAACAGAGTGTGACATTGTCCATGCAGCATTGTTGATGTGCTGTGTTTCCCCTGGAGTTGAACACAGAATCTACTCTCTCATCTGCTTGGTCAAAAAAAAAAAAAAAGTTAATGTTTACATTGAATGCTTGTATCTTTAATCATATTTTCAAATGTTTGTGATGAAACTTTTATTTTACAATTGCAGTATTCTGTTCTAAGCATCACATGTTTATTTCCAATACAGCAACAAAAAAAGTATCAGAAGATAAAGAGTTCAGCTATTGTAGTACAGTCTTACATCAGAGGATGGAAGGTGAGTTTCCTGTTACTGTGGCCATGTCTACATGATGAGGTAAAGAACGGGTCAGAAAACACATTCCGGGTGCACTGAGCCTCTTGACTTTCACACCTTCTGTCCATTGAGCTGTGGCTGTGTTCATAGCAGTTGTTAAACACTCCTGTTTGCCCTAGAAGAGATGAGTCTGGGACATCTGGGCTATAAGTCACGTGAAGCAGTGCGAGTGGAGGGCTGGGACTCCTGCCACTGAACTACTGGGTTATCCGTGGGGTATCTTTTGCTGGAGAATTTGGAGAGACCTGCTATCTTTACATGGGCTGGAGTGCTAATGAGTGAGTCTGGTCTTTAGAGCAGACCTAGGTACCTGCTAACCATCCTGACAGCTCCAGAGCAGGATGGTCCAGGACTCCACCCCTGGGCTTGTGAAAACTGTAACACTGGACTGATTTGGAAGAAATAAGTTGTGATTGGCAGGTATTCTGTGGTCAACAGGATTCTCAAAGAATGAACAAAATTGAAAGCAGCCTTAAAATAGAGTTTGGGTCACCTGGGAAGTATGGTACTTGGGTTAAGTGTTCTGTGTGTTAGGTGGAAGGGTGAAGGAACACCTTGTGTTGAGCAAGTACTTTGTCACTGTTTGCTTGTCTTCTGCTTCAGCACACCAACTTCGCTTCTTCTCTGAGAGGTTTGTACTTTGTGAAGGGATAATCCTGCAGCCATAGTAGAGACTTAAGTAGCAATGCTGTAATAAGAGGTAAAAATGATGTTAACAGCTCACGTGAGAGCAGCCGCAGTGCTGAAAGCGAATATTGCTGTCCAGCTTCAGAAAAAAAGGTCCCTGGGCTCCTCTGTTTTCTTATTAACCTTTCTTCACCCCACTAAATGTGGCTTTCCCTTCTATTTAGGGGACAACTACCTTTAATTCCAGAGTCTGATCCTTTCCTGTCAGGCAGGGAAGGAAGGGGCTGCAGTTACTAGCTACAGGTGTAAACAGCCCTCTCCTGCCCAGAAGGCTTTAGAGTTTGCCAGCAGCAAGCTAGCATAATTTAATTTTGATATTTTTCTTCTTTTTTACTTTTTATGATTTTGTTTAAATAAATGAGTCTAACTATTGATCTGCTGTCTTTTCCCATGAGCATTATTTGAAGAAAACTGGGTAAAAGTGTCATCTCATCTTGAGTTATGGTTTTCAGTCACTGGAGAAACATGCTTTTTTTTTTAGTAGCACTGCCTGGTATGACAGCAACCTTTAGTGTGACCTAAAGCCAGGCAATTTACTTGTGCTTTATTCTTTACAGCATTCTAAATGGATAAGACATATACTGTGGAGGAAAAGTATTGTTGCTGTTGTACAGACAGACACATATATATATATATATATATATCTCAAGTGATGCAGCAAATCCAAGAGCAAAATAAGCATTGAACTAAGATCCCCTGGACTGCCAGTTCCAAGCTCTCACATGGGTGCACAGACTCTTCCCTGGAACAGCAAATGTTAGCTTGCATAGAACTTGTCCATTTATTTGCTCTGGGATTTGGAGGTGGTATTTGCCTAGTTGAAAATCATTTAGAAATTACAGCTTGGTTTGTTCTTTGGTGTTACTGTTTTCTTTTATTTGTTGGGTGTTGTTATTATTGTTGTTTTTGTTTTGTTCTGGGTTTTTTTAATAAAATAATGTTTTCAATTGCTTACAGGCTCGGAAACTTCTTCGGGAACTTAAGCATCAGAAGCGTTGTAATGAGGCTGCCACAATAATTGCTGCTTATTGGCATGGTACCCAGGTAAGAAAACATCATCAAATTGTGCACTTCGTTGTCTCTACACTGAATGAACAAGGCCCTTCAGGATGAAGCTACCTAGGAGTATTTTCAGTAGCTTAAACTGCTGATTTTTTTGTGTGTTTCTCTGCTGCTAACAAGTTTTAGCTGGTGCAGTCTGGGAAGCTGGGACGCACTTTAATATTTGCTGTTTGTAGTGACTGGTTTCTTTCTTTCTTGCACCACTGAAAACTTGCAGTGACCTTTTCTTTCCTAAGCTTTTCAATATCCCATTTTCAAATGCATCACAGGCGCGAAGGGAACTGAGACGACTGAAGGAGGAGGCTAGAAATAAACATGCTATTGCTGTTATTTGGGCTTACTGGCTTGGATATAAGGTACTTCACGTGCACATATCACATGCCTCTCTTCATTACCCAGCAGCATCAACATATAATCAGTAGTAAATAGTGAGAATTAATGACTAATACAATTGACTTTAAAATAATAGAGCATGATCATTGCTGCCTTTGCAATGAGTGCATGATCCTTACATTTCCATTCATGTCACATTAACTCTGACAACATCCTGTATGTCAGTTTTTTGTAGAGTAGGAAGTAGTTTGCATGGCAACCAAGTAGTGGTTTGCACTAACAAGCCATTAGACTAGTTTATAAATGACTAGTCTAAAGTACTCTCAAATTAGGAAATGCACTTAACTACATGATAATAAACAAAGCATGGTTTGCAGGGGGAAGAAGGCTGGGGTGTTTTGGTATGGGTGTTTTGCCTCCCTTACAAGTGCTTTCAGTGACACTGTAGTAGTGATCCAGTTGAGATTTCCACGAGGCTGTATGTTCTGCACCCTGGATGGACAGTCTTCAGTTACAAATTTAAAACAAAGCTGTTAAGTTTTATTAAAATTTAGCTGTAATTGGTTTAATTGATTCTCTGGCTGCGATTTAAACCAGCAAGAAAATTTCAGTAAGTACAAGTAAAGCGCAGTTTTATGACCTGATCTTTTAGCAAAAAATTATGTTAGTTTGCAATTCTAAACTTACAGCCCTAGAAAAAATCCCAGGAATTTCAGCATCAGCTGTTTGTTTTCAGAAGCAAAGTCCCACTGAAAGATTCTTGCTAATCCCCAGCCTGTAGTTGTGGGTTATGCGAACATTTGAAATGCTGTTCACTAAAGGTCAAAAATGGATTGGTTTCAATTCATAAATTTGCAGTTTAGTTAAAAAGCATATTCGGTAAATACGTTAAGTTTAAAACATTTTCCAGTTACTGTTGAGGTTGGAGGGGTGGTGCAGGGGTGTTGTCAGAACACCTTGCCAGCTAGATGGAGAACTACGCTCAATTTACATGCGGAGTATAATGCTGAGTTTGATCTTTGCTATTTTGATACAAATCTAATAGATTTCTAATGAAAATTCCTGGGAATCCAAACAAACACTTACAGAATATCCCTCATGCTACAGAGACTTTGGAACTTTTTAGTTCTAGCTTGATGTTTAGGTAGGTATGTAATTTGACGGACACGGTTTCCTCTATGTTTGTTTAAATACATTTATGATTTAATTTATTTTTAACCAAAGTTTGTTTCATCAAAAAAAATTGCCCAATACTGCAAAAGTGATACTTTCTAGGTTTAAGATATTATTTAGAATTAGAACACATCCAGGAAATGGATGCAGTACTCTTGTGTTACAGTGTTAGAGCTCCTCTTTTAAATATTTAGTGGATTTGGATAATTTTAAACATATTTCAGTAGTTAGTTTATCTTTTGGCTCACAGGAACTTCAGGAAAACTTGTCATCTTACTCCTTAAATATAGATGATCTTTATATAAAACATATATCTAAAGATAATCTAGATTTAATTAAGATTAGAAAAAAGAATTTCAGTATAAGAGATGGAACTTGCTATGGATGAGATGTTTTATAGTTTCCCAGGGGACTATTTAAACCAAAAGTTTCTGAAAGTTACTGTCAGAGATTGCTTGCTTTACAGAAAAAACCCAACCAACCAAAAAGCAAGAAACTCAAGTACTCCATTTCCATCCTTTCCACAAGACAAATACCTAGCCATGCAGAGTCCTTGCTTTTACAGTGCTGTGTAGTGAGAGTTTGTGCTCCTAGCAGATGAGTGAAGACGTTTTCTTTGAGAGCATACATCTAACACAAATTAACCTTCCTAGCTGCATCAGAAAGATGTTAACTGGAACTGCTGCTGCACAAGTCTGACAGCATATCACTTGACAACTGTAGATACATGGGTAGAGCTGCTGTGACTGATCCTGTAATACTGGAAGTCTTAATTTTACTTGACTTTTATCATCAGATAACTGAATAACAAGTGTACTGGTATCTCCTAAAGTGTGAGAATCGAAGTTGCCCACGCATACCTTTGTGTTTAGAATGCTTGCAAACTGTTTTCCTAAAATGGGAATGATTGATGAAATGTAGGTGGGTGCTTCGCTCTCTGTACCTGAGGAAGGCACAAGGTTTGGGCCATTTGCCCTGCCGTTTTTTAAAGAAAGATAGCAATTACCAGGCTGGAAAATTATTATTTTTTTAAGTACATAAAGATCAAAATAAAAAATAGCCTGCAGAATAAAAGCCCTCAATACTGTGCTGGTAATTCATCATTATATACTTAGTTTCAGAGTTGATTCTGTTCTGACCAGACACTTGCCAGTGGAAGAAGTGACCTGATAGTGAGATTTTAGTAAGTCTTGATTTTCACACGCATCATTCTGATCATGTGACTGCAGGCCAAGTTCTCCACTAGAACCAAGTTAAGAGATACCACTGATTGCAAGATGTGCATGGAAGAGAAAATTCTAAGTGAATAACTCTTATTGGTACATAGCACTTAAGCAGCAGTGGGGGCTCTTTTGACCTCCCTTGTGGCTTCACTCCAACGCACACTGACATGTTGGGTTTTAAAGGTTGCGTGCTGTTCTTCCATCTTCTGTATCTTGATTGTAAGTGAGCTGCTCTGTTTGGGAGGAGCCTTTCCCTGGTTGTTGTGCTGTCTGCATCGGGCTGTCTCTTTTGTTCACTATCTAAACCTTTTAGGCTCGAAGGGAATTGAAACGCTTGAAGGAGGAGGCTAGGCGTAAGCATGCTGTTGCAGTCATTTGGGCTTTCTGGCTTGGACTGAAGGTACTTTCTCAAACACTCCCATCTGTCAACATGAACTCAATAAAGCGTGACATCTTACTAACACCTAATGAACAAGCACTTAGGTGGGCTTGCTAGTAAGGATGACTTTTACACAGAATTACATTTCTTAATTTTGTTATGGACTTCACTGAAAAATTCATACGCTGAGGATGCCTCATTTACAGCAATATTTAGGCATTGGGTGGTTTTTGCCATATCAGGATTTTCAGGTTTCAAGTGAAAGACAGATGTCCTATTAAAGGGCATCTATTACAGTGATTGAATTAAAAACCTGACCTACCTTGGCAAAGATCCTATCCGGAAAGATTACAAGGATGTATTTTCTTATTGCCACCTCTGCTCGTTGGAATGGGAAGTGGGATGGAGCTGTGTGACTCTCACTGCTGCTCACAGGAGCCCCCCAACCCCAGTGTCAAAGGGCATGGTGTAAAGCTAATGATAATGTCCCATTGCTTCCATCAAGCCTTTTCAGGGCACAGCACTGCATGCAGTTACCTATAGCTGGTGGCCACCATGAATTCCCAGAAAAATTGAGACGTACAAGAGTCTTTTGTTCTTTGTCCCTTGCTTTCAAGGTCTGGTTGGGAAAAGAAAACACATTTGTAATCTGGAAAAATGTAGTTCTGCTCTGTAAATAGACTATGAAAATGGCATCTTGAGATGTTTCAGGTCTGTGCCCAAATGATTTACATAACACTGTTCTGAAACATAGTTTTACAGATGCAGCCTCGAAGAACTGTGGAAATCTGAATCAGTTTTGTTTGGCTGGGTCTCACTTCTGCTAATTGGAATATTGTGGACTACAGAAGTACAAAAGGGAACAATTTGCTTGATAATGCAGAGTAAAGCCCAGCTCTCATATTCTCATACTTCCTCTAACAATGATGAAATGGGAAAAATACTTACAAAACATGTAATTGCATATAATCTACGTATATTAAGTACTTTAAAAATCCATTACAATACATACATGGAAACCAGAGCTGGAAATACAAAGGAGCCATTTTAAGAAGTCGTTCTGCAGATCAGAATCTCACTTTAGGTACTACTGCCAAAGTAGGTCTGTTTTTATGATTTAAAAATAATATATCCCTCCTGGGAACGCAGAGGCTGCTTTCTATCAATCAGCAGCACTGAAATGAACACTGATGAATTAAAAAACCTTTAAGGCACACTACAGCAGGAATATGTTTCTGCCTGTTTGTGGTGTGCTTTTTTAATGTTTTTTCTAAAAAGTGGTCTCACCTGAAACATGTAGATTTTTCTGAATGAGAACACAGTTCAATACATCACTGTTACCACAGGCAATTCTCATTGCTCTGATGGTAAACTGTTTTCACCCGTGACATATGGAGGTGAAGATTGAAAGTTGATACAAGTGATCAAGATTAAAACATTGATTCTTGAGGTTTGGTTTGGGTTTGGTTTGTTTTTAAATTGTGTAAGTAGATTTTAATAGTGCTTGTGGTACTTTCCAGATGTAGGGTTTTCTGGCCTGCATTTCTCAGTGCTTGCTTTGCAGCTTCTGAGCAGCGTCAGTAGGTCGTGTGGGTGTACGTTAGTCCCTTTATTCCAAATTAATTTGCACACCTTGCAGCTTATAAAGAATAATATAGGGCAACGTCATTAAAGAGTCTATGAGAACATGGTGAGATTTGGGCCAGTTGTGGTTAGGGTGGCTTTAAGTGTGTTCATAAATAAAGGATGTGTACTACCAATAGAGCTCTAAAACTTACAGAAAATCAGTGAATAAGAACTCGAATAATTTTTCTTATACAGTGAGGAGGAAAATATTACGTGCTATATTCACCTAGAACGCTGACAGGTGAATGCTGTCAGTGTTGTTGATGCATCTTGATGTGTAGTTAAGCAAATCCCATTTATGTGTGGGGTTTATTTAATCCCAGAATGGTGACAGATTCTTAATTTCAAAATCCTGGCTTATTTTAAAATGCATGACACTCTGAATGGGGCGAGAGGTGTGCCAGCATAAGGCAAGTGAACTCTCCTTTTAAGCTGATGTGGGCTTTTCCTCTATGGGTTTTCCTTTTATCTTTTGGTCACAGTGAATTCAGCAACACATAGCAAGTTAACTAAACCCACTAAATTTGCTCTGGGGTAAATTATGCAAAGCCTCAATGTTTTCTCTGGTTTTTGCTCCAAACTTGTAACAGGTGTGTTGCAGGCTGTGCCAAAGTTTGAAAAAACTTGGGGGATCTTTCAGCTAACTTGATGGGAGCCTGGGCTTCAAATAAAACTGCAGATCAGTTGTGCACTCTCTGAGATTGCATTTAGATACTGCGCACTAAGAGAAATAGGAAGGGCAAAACAAGTACTCTGAAACTTGCATTTACAAGCATGTGTTACAAATAAGTATTGCATGTAAAAATGGTTCTCGGTGATCACTGTTTTTTTATTATTTAAAACTAATTTTAGGAGCAAATATCAACCTTGCTGACATAAGCAGCTTTTGTCTTGATTCTCTGCTCTTGCAAAACATCAAAACCTTATTTTCCTCTTGAAATGAAGACTCCTTGTGTGAAAAGAGGTTTTTTCATGCATAAGTCTGCTATGAAAAAAAAAAAAATCCCATTTTTATTATAGAGAACTCTATATTAATAATCTTAAAGAAGAATAATCAGAAACAGTTGATCAGTTAACTATGTAATTAACATCAGTGTCACTTCAGGCACAATAAAATATGTATCACTGATGATACCTCACTTTATCTAGTCCATCTTTATGCAAGAGCCTATGAAAACAGACTTGTGCTGTGAATTCAACAATATTTTCATAGTTGGCCTTTTTGGAGGAAATTATTTAAAACTCCTTTGTTAAATTTGGAAATGGCTGTACTCGGGTCAGCCAGTCTGACTTTCTGACCTCTGGTTCATATGCATACCCAGTTCATATTCCCATTTCAGGGAACACTTTGCATGTTTGTATGCTTTTAAAGTATTTTCTGCCATAGAACTTTATAAAAGAGTACCTGTGCAAAGAAATTCATTCTTTGTATTTACTTCAAGAGTTTGTTTAACTTTTCAGGTCCGCAGAGAGTACAGGAAATTCTTCAGAGCCAACGCTGGAAGAAAGATTTATGAATTTACCCTTCAGAGACTTGTATGTATATATACTTAAAAAGTACATGTGCGTTTTCTGTGTCTTAAATTTCTGTCTTCTAGCAAAAGTAACAGCTGTATGATGGCCCTGATAGTCTTTGTAAGGAAATGTCCAAGCTAAGCGTGTGGAAAATTGACAGCTTCAGTATTTTGATGTTGTAGAGAAAGAAGAGGGGCAGTGTTTTGAAGGTGTGGGCAAATGCTTAGTACTAACTAAGCAGCTGCCACACTTCTGTAATAGCTACATCTGCATTTCTCAATATACCTGTCTTTTTTAATCCATCTTCAGGTTTATGAAAGCTGAGAGTTGCCGTTCAGTAAAGGCTTTTAATCACAGAGCATCTGCTTTTCTGTGCTTGTTTCAATAACTCTGGTATTTGAACATTAATAAAACATCTTGCTTCAATTTTGTCACAGATGCAAAAATACTTCCTGGAAATGAAGAATAAGGTGCCTTCTTTATCACCAATAGATAAAAACTGGCCAGCGAGACCTTACCTTTTCTTGGATTCAACTCACAAGGAACTAAAGAGGATTTTCCATTTGTGGAGGGTAGGACGCTTTCTGGCCCGGTCTGTAAAGAATTCCATCACGTGATTTTCAGTAGTTTTGTTTAAGAGCCTATTTTTAGGATGTATTTCTTCCCATTCCAACCAGGATGATTTTATTCGCTTGGAAGAAGTATGGGTTTTGATCATTGTCTTTGGCCTGCAAGGGGTATAACTGCCCTGCCTCCTCCTTTCTGGGGCTAGGGAGAGAGGATTGCCTCCTGCCATCAGCTTTCAACTTAATAGTAAAGCAGTATGTGTGTTGTCTGTTAATTGGTAGCTTGTAATACTTGTGTCCATGGCCAGGCCTGGGACTAGCTCTTAGACCAACTTTGGAAGTACCGGGTGGAATTTTTTACTTATGATCTGTGGTTAGCTGAAGTTGGTTTTGGATCTTTGGGTGGAGAAAACGGCGAGCATCTGTGTAAGTGCTGATGAGACATTTTTCAGATCTTGTGGGCTATGTTTTCTGTGAATTATCAAGGATCACTTTTTCTTTCTGAGCCCGCAGAATTCATCCTCTCAGCTGTGTTTTGTTCTTTCTCTTGCCTTTCATAAACTTGCACAACCAGGAAACTATGTATTTGTTTCTGTGAACCCTTTTAGCACAGCCTTCCATTGACTGGTATCTGATAGACTGAGCTCATGTTCAAATGCAGCATGCTTAAAGTAGATGGTTTAGATATCAGTCTTGGCATAACTGAGAAGTATCTAGAATGGGTGAGGAGAAAAACACCTCTGCTGTTCGTTCCCGTGCTACAGTGGCATGTAGGATGGAGCTGAGTCCCTTCAGAAGCATACAAAGAATGTGCATCTTGAGCAATAAGCAAACTTTAGACTGTGGTGCTGCCGCTTCAAAACAGATTTGGAAGGATAATTTTTTGATCTATTTAATATATTGTGTTTTGTAGTGCAAAAAGTACAGAGACCAGTTCACAGATCAGCAGAAGCTTATTTATGAAGAAAAACTGGAAGCAAGTGAACTTTTCAAGGACAAGAAGGCTTTATATCCAGCCAGGTAATGACTTAATCTGCTGCTTTTAGTGTGCAATAAAGTCAATATCCTTATATAGGAAACTGAGCAAGATTTTGCTTTTTATCTTAATTAAGGAAGTGCATTTTCCTTGTTTGACAGCGGCCCTCCATCATTTCATTTTACAGTCCTGGAAACTCCTCTCAGTTTGCATCTAACTTAGATGATGTTGCAGCCCAGAGTCCTGTGATACTGAGCACTTCTGTCCAGACGCCACGATATTTTGTTGTTCTAACCCCCCATGACCAATTCACATCGTAAAACTTTGGAGAATTCATAGAAAGGAATAAGTCTCACCCTTTCCCCTAGTTTCCATCATGCTGGTTCCTGCAACCGATAAATGCAGAGTGAACTGAAAGGCTCTGAGTGACAATGTCACTCCCAGATGAGGCATGCCAGGGAGGTCTCCTGTGTTCAAACTTAGTATATTCAGCATTAAGCTCGAATGTAAAGACTAGGTAATTTAAGAGTTAGATACATTGGTATGTATGTTTTTGACAGGATACTCAAACCAAAACGTGCTTAGAAGTTCATTTCTACTTTAGAATCTTATTTTTTTTTAATTGGAGACTGTTTTAAAATGTGAAATCTCTGCAAGTAAGTTTGTTTGTTTCTCCCATTGTTGAATTCTTAAAAGCTGATAAATTCTTTGTCAGAGCGATCTGCTGAGTTGACGTTACTCCAGAAGGTGCAGTGGTATCTGTTCATACTTAAGGCACGCACTTTTATTTTTGGTATGCAATAAAATTGACAAAATAGAAATATTATGTCTTTGAAAGAAGTTGAATTGAAATTTTTAAGTGAACATGAGCTTAGAAGTTGTGTTTTTTCTTGAAAACAAAGGTCCATCTCAGGAGTGGTGTTTTCTAGAAGCCATGGGCTGAGCTGAGCAGGAACAGGGCACTGTAAAGTGAGAAGCAAGGTTCAGGAGAGGGAGGAACAGGAATCTGCAAGAGTTGATGAGAGTGGTTCTGGAGCAGTTCATGGACAAGCTCTGCTTGGTTTTTTGTGTGTTTTACTGGTTTTGTCCTCTGGCATATTTTATTGAGCCATTTCCTTTTTTTCCTGTAAGGGGCTTAGTAAATGTTTCTCTTTCTTCTCTTTAGTGGATCACTTATTTAATAGCTGTATATGCTAGCTTGTGGTTTGTTGCTCATTTGCTTTGGGAAGTCTTTTTATGCTGCTGAGAAGAGGAAAGATGCTGCCTTTGGACTTTTCTAGGAGCAAGCAGATATTTTTGCTTTGAGTCAGTATATATCTGATCAGCGTACAGCTCCTAGGGAAGGAAGGAATGTTATTTAAATCCCTGGTTTTTACACCAAGACAGAACAATTAACTATTGTACAGCAAACATATATATATATATGAGTTACTTTTATCCATGGTATATGTCCTAGAAGGTAACTTGATTCATTGCAGTTTTAGCTTATAAGTCATCATCATTTGCATAGGGACAAAGTCCACAGGGAATCTACTGTTTTGATGACTACAGTTTCATAATGCTAATTAATACAAACAAAAAACCCTAAAGCTCCAACATGGTAGAAAGTTAGAATGCTTTCCCCACCCTGCGCTCATTTAGGAATCCCTTTGTCTTGTATTCAGAGCTGATTAGCTCCTGCTGGTCTTTTTATTGGCCTAAGGGTGGAGGAAATTACTGTATAAAGTTTATGATTAGTTCATATGATAATGATTCATTATTCATTAATTTTCTATGTATAATATCATTATTTCAGAACAGAAAGGGACGTCTGGCGAGTACTAAAATACCAGCACCCTTCCTTTTTTCTCCCATCTCTCTGTGTGCCAGAGATGCAGTTACAAAGGCAGTGCTATTCCACATAGCTCTAGATGTGGCAAAGCTCTGCATTTAGTACTTTGACTGTAATTTAAGCAACGTGATTAGTTAAAGTGACTTCCAAATAAAGCAAGCAGCAACCACCAGTCCTTAACTGATAGCAAAACTCTTATTGTATAACCTTGAGGTGGATAAAGATGGGATGATTTTAAAGCACAAGTGTTGATGAAGACCTGGTACACATTTAACAAACAGCAGATCTTGAAGGCAAGTTCTTATCTGTCACTCTGAAATACTGCAAAAGAGCAGAGGTGTCAGTCCTACTGAATTTTTCTTTCCTGTTTTCACAGAGACTGTTACTGGGTGACTTTAAATCAAAACTGATTGCATGTTTGAGGATGTACTTGTGTCTGATATCCATAGCAATTTGGCCTACTTAATTGGAAAATATTTCCAGAGCACGGAAGTCAAAAATCCCATTACTCCTGTCTTTGATGATAAATTTCTCTTTATTCACCATCACTGTGCTGTTAATGTATACAAGATTCTGCCTCTAGTACACATACTGTTTCTTACCCCCCCTCTCCTCCTTTGTCCTTCCCCCTGGGATCACGTGCTGGGAGATATATCCATAGTACTCTGTAGCAATTCCCAAGTTATTTCCAGCTGATGTAGAATGCCTGCATGGCACAAACTAATGCAGGCACCACCGTGCTGAGTGAATGGTGGTACTGACCTGAAGAGTCCTGGGGCAGAGCACGGGGCACTGCAGTTTGCAGCTTCTCAGCAGGACAGAGGACAATTATGCTGCATAAACAAACACCACAATAAGAGCTCTGCTTCATCAGTTAAGGATTGTTCTAATTACTGTCTTAGACAATAGCAAATTATTTTGCGTTGCTGCTGTTTGAAACAGGTAGAAATTGTGAGCAGAGATTACTGGGTTGTCTGGGGTATTGCTTCAGTGGAAGTGAAGCAGCGGATGACTTTCCCAGGCAGGGAGCATATCAAAGCTTAAGGCAGCTTCTGGCACTAGTCATTGAAAATGGTATTTGGTGCATCTCCTGGCTCACAAAGCCTAAAGCAAAATCTGACTCTTTCAGGAGGTCTGCTGCTTCCCTGAGATTCAAATATTTAACTCGTTTTCCCCTTGTCTCTTTGTTGGGCAGTGTTGGGCAGCCATTCCAAGGGGCATACCTGGAAATCAGCAAGAACCCCAAGTACAAGAAACTTAAAGATGCTGTGGATGAAAAGATCATTATTGCAGAAGTTGTGAATAAGATCAACAGAGCTAATGGGAAGGTAACGAACGGCAATTGCTTTGTCCAGAAGGGTAGATCACTGTCATTAGAGATAAACCGAGAGGAATACTTCAGTGCTGTCGTGTGACAGTCTGACAATTAAAAAAATGCCTTTTTGCAAGGGCGAGACTCAATGTTACATTTGTGTAAATGGGTGATTTTGAACACCTGTCTTATGTAAAGTTTACTAAAATCTGATTTGGGTTTGTAGTTCTCAGAGACTTTTCCAAACAAAACCAGCATCTCATCAAGTGGTAACAGACTGAATTGAATCACAACTAAATGTAGTCTCTGTAAAAAACAAAGATCTTCTATTTCACAACCGAAGAGAATAAATATTTAGAGAATATTGTTCTTGCTCAAGTATTTAGAAAACATAACCTTTCAAGGTTCACACTGTTGTTCCAACTCCTGATTATCACTTGCCATTATGTTTCCAAACTGTCATTGGCATACTCTGTTAGCTTTGCCTGTCTTCTGATTGATATCAGACACTTTTGGGAATGAAGATGCAGGTTTCTTGTATCATTTAAGTAAAGCTTTTAAACATGCTGGATGCTTTTTTTTTATCCTGCCAACAAAGAACTTGCTTTGCATTTAAATCATACTTATTAAAACAGGAAGTATTATCCTCCCTTAGGAAATGTAATTGTTTTCACCATATCTATCTAAATGTTAGAAGTAGTAGATGTCATTTATGAATTTGTAGGAGTAAAATTAGGCTGCCTGTTGTTTGCCAAAGTTAATTTTCCAGTTTAGAAGAAACTAATTAAATGAAGACAATATCTTTCCTGTATTTCCATAGGCTACAGCTCTCAAGATTAAAAAAAAAAAAAACAAAAAAAAAAAGGGCAAAAAAAAAAGCTATGCTTCTATGTGCTTAATTTGATCTATTATAATTAAGTAGCTGCTGTCTTTTGTTGCTTAATATTTTACAGGAGAAAAAGCTCTATGTAGATTAAGTTCTCATTTCTCTTTATTATTATTTTTAAGATGGATTTAAGAATGCATATTCATGCTTTAAAAATACTTGTTGTTTGAAAATATGAATGTTTATCCTCCTAAAGAATAATTCCAGTGGGTAAAGGGAAGAGAACATCCCATTGAAAATGCCTACGTGATTTGTGTTGTCGTGCAACACGGTTTGGGTGAATAACAGTAAATAGTGTGAGGCTTAGTCCTGAACTAGCCACTCAAAAGGTACGTTTGGTTTTTCTGGGCATTGACAGAGCATGTGAAATGAGGTTATCCTGATATGCATAGTTTCTGAGTTTCAGCTTCTGAATTATCTAACTGTAAGCTAGTAATTAAAGGAACTGTTTATACCTAAGCATATGTGCCAAAATGAGCCAAGCTTCTTGATCTCTAACTGGACGGACAAATACACTTGACCAGATTGTTACTGATCTGCAGCTTTCACCGAGTATCAAATGTTCATATATGGGCCGAGATTCTGAATTCTGTGAACTGCTTTTAGTCTTACCAAGTGCTCAATAAGGCCCAGTTCTGTCTCTGTGCAGATAATGGTTTGCATTTTTGTGTTTTCACAGGCTACATCCAGGATTTTCTTATTAACCAAAAATAACGTTCTTCTTGCGGATCAAAAATCTGGGAATATCAAGTCAGAGGTTCCACTGGGAGATGTTACCAAAGTGTCCATGAGCTCCCAAAATGATGGCTTCTTTGCAGTGCACCTCAAGGAGGTTGGTTACAACTTCATAATACAAAAACGTGGTGGTTTTCCACACAGCAATATAAAAATAGTTAATTAATTATCTTGTCACATTAAATCATAGAGGTTAGCTTGTAGGTTTAAAAATTTCTTGACCTTTGCCATATCTGCAAAAACTTTGATTTAAAACTACTGAAGTCAATTGAGAACAGTTATTACATTAGGAAAGATCATTTACTTGTGAAAATCAGACATCATATTTCACTGCAGCCTCTTCAGGACTGGAGTTTTCAATTTGTAATATGGGCCTTTAATCTGGTTCAGAGATACCTCGTGGCAGTGTTTGCCTTTTTAGCTGCTCTCGTAATTCCCCCTGACCAACTGGCATAATATATTTCTCTCTTCTTAATGGGATGCCAAGAAATCCATGTTATGGCACAGCTAATTTGGTTAATTCAGTTCTAAAGAACTTGGCTCAGTGCTATATTTGCTTTACTGCACTGTCAGCATTGCTCTGCTAAAATCATTAAGCTGGCATTCGTATTGTAGCTTAAATGGGTTTGAAGAACATCACCCAGTGTCTTTTCATGCTGACCACCTTCATCATCCTAATACTGGTGTTGGTAACCGGTTTCCGTTCCCTTCTGAAAATACTGTGTGCTTGCTGTGGTGTGGCCGGTAAACGGAAACCCTGCGGTTTTGGAGGATAAATGAAGGTGACCCTCCTTGAGGGTCAGAAGGGGTTTTTAACTTTCTCAACAGGTTTGTAGTTTGTTTGAGAGCTAATCACATTTTGATGCTATACACCGTGCTGCATTCCTCTTTCACTTATAAGACAAGAGACTGTTTCCTTGCGATGGGAAGACTCCTTGTAAAGCCTCGACTGGCATGTAATATTTTTCATATTTGAGGTTTTGGAAGTGCTAACTCCTTTCCTTTCTGTTTAAGGGTTCAGGAGCAGCCAGTAAAGGAGATTTCCTGCTTAGCAGCGATCACCTCATTGAAATGGCCACTAAACTTTACCGCACTACCCTCAGCCAAACCAAGCAGAAGCTCAACATCGAGATATCCGATGAGTATGTTTCTTCTTTGCTTAAAAGTGCATTTCCTTCAATGTGATATGCTAGAAAGTCAAGTATCTAATGTTAGAACAACAAAACACCGTTGTGCAACTAATATTTCTTTCCTCTTGACTGAACACTTGTAAATAAGGATCCAATTTTCAATGTGTACTCATTTCTAGTATTCATTTTGGCTCTTATTTCCTTGAAAGTCATTACAGTAAATGTGCTTTTCTTATGGTAGTTTCTGGCTGTGAAGCAGAATTGCTGCTGTAGAAATAATTAACAGATACTGCATTGGAGAGAATCATTTTGTGTGTGACTGACAAGTTCACCTATTCCTCTGAGATGTCTATTGATGAGAGTGGACGCTTGGTGTTTAGCGCAAACAGCCAAACCAGAATGAAAAGCTCCTCCCCACACACGTGCAATGATGGTGCTAATAATGTAGGTCTGTAAAGCTCTACCTCCTCTTTTAAGAATAGAGTTTTCACCTTTACAATTTCTACAGGTGATTTTGGAGCAGCCTTTTGGTTGCTTCTTTTGGGGTTTGGGTGTTAAAAAGCTTTGTTTGATAAAGAGCTTGCACCTCAAATGAGTATTTCTGCCCGGTGCAGAGTCATATTTTGACCTTAAGTAAGGACTGCGCTTGAATTGTTTATGGGCATGCATTAAAAATGTTCGTGTGTGCATGAGCTCCTAAAGCCTGCTGAGTAAGAGTCCCTCACATAGTCCACCACTGTTAGGCACTCGGTTTGTTGTGTGAAGTGCCCCCTGGTTTCAGTAGCGTTGACTTGGTGGGTTTATTCCTTTTGAATAAAGAAGAAAATTTGGAGCCCTTTAAGAGTGAAATAAAATTTCTGTAGGTAAAAATTGAACCTTTTATCTACCTACACCTCACTGCTGGCATTACAGAGTCACAATAACAAGTACAGTTTGTATCTGTTCAGATTTGAGGGTTTATTTAAAGTGTAATTTTGCTCTTTCCTTGAAAATGACATCTGCCATTTCCCTTTTTTCTGTTAGCAGATGTGATGTACTTTGCTCAAGGGTGTGTGTTTTTAGCCTCTAGAAAAGTGTGGCTGTCCTCAGTAAGTTTCTAGCTTAATGATGACTACAAAGAAATAAGCTATGGAGACAAAAGTTTAAGCATGCACTGCACTAGGCAGGACTGCCTGCCCACCTTAGGTCTGGAAAACTGTCTGCTTTTTGGGAGTCTTGCATTTTGGGATGTGGATTTCTTTCTTGTCTTGCAGATTAAAAACATTCAAGTGTGTATTGCTATTCAGTTTACCCAGACTAAATAATTTGAAGTTGTTATCAGTTCCATCTCTGTTGATGGTGAAGCAGTACTCTCTTCTCCCTGCTGGAGTTTAGCTGCAAGCACAACCAGGGATTGAGGAGAAAACGTGGCCTTATGTTGGCTACTGTGCACTACTTTTTTGGGAGAGAGCTGATACAAGCTCTTGATCCAGGGTTATGTCTAGTAAGAGACATACCATTTAGATAGATGACATGGGAACAATGTGTGTGGGGAACTGCAGCACTGGTGACAAGAGATGGTGGCCGTAAGACCTACTTAGATTTTCCAGATGCTTGCCTGGCTGGGAGTGCTGAACAAGTTAATCTTTGAGCTCTGGGCTGTGCAGCAGGAAAGCAGGACCGAAGGGCAGCTTGCACAGCAGAGGCCACTTCCTCCCCTGAGCTCTGCCATCAGCTTGATTTGTGGTTTCCGGCTGGAGAACAAATTCTTTGAAGTTTTTGGCCTCTGCTGGAGGACTTTTTAAGGATGCTAAAAGGGAAAATCTGCTGCATTACAAAGGACTTTTTAGGTCAGCAACCACTGCCTGCGAGCCAAAAGGCAGCACTGCCCTGTTTATTGCTTTTCATCTTGCTATCCAGATCAGTGAGAAGTTTGAGGCTCTACAGGAGCCTGTTGGCTTTTGTTTGTTGGGTTGGTTTTGGTGGTGTTTTTTTTTTGTGTGTGTGTTTTGTGGGTTTGTTTTTTTTTTTTAAAGCAATTCTCCTTATTCAATGAAATCTCTCTTCCAGTAAAAAGTGAAGAGTCAAATCCAGTTAAATTTATCCTGGACTGTAGGAAACACCTAAATTTGGAGATTGCTGAGAAGGAAGTGAATTTTCCTGATTGCTGAGCAGGGAGCTGTAAAGCCTAACAAAGGATTAGAAATGGGAGAGCTGTAAAGAAATATGAGGGCTGTAAAGGCTAACAAAGGATTAGAAATGGGAGAGCTGCTCAAAATACCAGATATACTAAATGAACTGTAAAGCAGAAAAGCAGTGCTCCCGATGTTGCTATAGAAGTATTTAGCTTCCTTTTAGGAAAACAGCAGAAGTTCCTCTGGCCAGCAGTGAAACAGTTGGATATGGTCCTTGCTGTATTTCTGATACACTGGGAATTGTTTTAAACTGACCTTTTTCTAAAGGTTACAGGCAAAAGGCAATAATTAAGGGATACGACCTGAAGGGGACTCAATGCATACCATAACCTATGGCTTTTTCTAATTCTCCAGCTCGTATTATTAATGCAGACCTGAAAATGACATCTTTTGGAGTGATGCTCAGAACCAACAGGAAATGACTTCTGCTCCTCATGTGGTTTCTTCCACCTTTAACCAAAATGTATCCTGTTACCTTTCCTAGGTTTCTGGTCCAGTTCCGACAGGACAAAGTATGTGTGAAGTTCATCCAAGGCAGCCAGAAAAACGGCAACATCCCAACTTGCAAGCGAAAAAACAATCGTCTTCTTGAAGTGGCTGTCCCTTAACTGCAGCTGGTGACTCTCCCTTTCACGGACTTGTTACTTTGTAATAGTGCAATTTTAGTAGTTTGGTTTTGCTGGTTTTATCCCTTTCTGGAGCTGTTGATGGCTAATAGCTTTAGAAACTCTTGGCAAAACACGTGATCGGTCCACTTTTTAATCTTTTTGTTCATGCTAGAGTTTTAACTTTCAAAATGCAAATTTTTACCCAGTGAGGCATTTTTACCAGCTGGCACTTATCTGTCATACACAAATCATTCTCTTAGTTTAGTGGTCGTATTTTAGTGCAGCATACCATAACCCGACATATTAAAGATAAATTACTCATATTCCTTAGTCTAGAGATCTACTTAACAGGAACTATACATGGCCTTGATGCTTGATGGCCACTTGCTCCCAGTGTCTTTTTATACTGACCTGTGCTGGTGTTCTGATGGGCTGCTTGCTTGCTGCTGCTGGGGAGACTGGCAGAATGGAGAATCACACACTAACTCCTGGAGTTAACACTAGGACCAATGTAGCTCAATCTTTTAGTCGATGCAGCACAATAACATCCAAGTCTGCAAAAGAGATGGAATACATGATTATACAAGCAGCTCTCTGCATCGTTTTATAATAATAAAAAAAAAAAGGCAGAGATTTTGAAACAGAATTTTTTATTAGGTCAGATATTTTTCATGACTTTATACAGTAGTAGAAATCAGTAAAATTAAAAAAGATTGTTTCTTTCACAATAGCTATACAGCTCGAGGTGTATTTTCTATTCTGCTTTTTTCCTTTTAAATTATCAGCTAAGGTTACAGACTGAAAATGCAATAGTATTCATAACACAAGTAAATGCTAGGTATTTAAACAGTTAGTTATTGAGCGAAAGGTTTGAGCCTTTCTTTTAGTTATTGGCATGTACAATGTGCAATAAAACATAACGTGACATTTTGTGAAAAATTATTTATAATACATTTTTGTGTGCAAGAGAGAGGATTGGTGCGGACTGCATAGACAATGTAGGGGCCAAAATAGACTTGTGTTGTTCATTTGCAGTTTTTTAGAGCGTAGACTACCGTTGTCAATTTGGGAAGAATACTTAAGAGTTAAAAAATCCTGAATTTGGGGGTCTGTATATAAATTGGTGTTACAGTAATAAACCTGTTCCAATTGTGTGCTGTTCGGTACTCCTCTGTTACAACCCTATTTTTGTACTCCAAACTGTTTTATATAACTTGTGTGCCTGATGTAAATGCGTGCACGGAAAATACAATCAAGAGCTGCGTTATAAACTTTCAGTGTAACTGATTGCACTTAATCTTTTATAAGCCAGAAACATTAGTTGAAATCCTTAAGAGGAGAGATGCATTTTTAGATAGAAGTAACTACTCAAGTGAAGGGTTTGTTGGATGTGACTGATTTGTTGATGCAAGGACAGTTGAGAAAGCATTGTATTTTTGCAGTCTTGATGTAGGACAGATTAAGACCCTGGGTATCTGATGTGCAGTGCTGGAAGTCCAAGCATAAATAAAGGAAAGATGAAGAAAAGCTCAGAGTCTCGTTACTCTCCTGGTGATAAAGTGATGTAGCGCTCACGGCTGTGAAGCTTCCTCTGGGTAGTTCAGTGCCAACAATGGATCTCCACATTCAGACTTCATTTCCTGCAGCGGATGTTCTAGTGCTAATGGTAATCAGTCTGAAAAGAAAAAAACACAACTGGTTTGGGTTATACCACGTTTTGCTTTGGGGTTAACGTAAATGCTTTTTCTATGATTTGGATGCAAAGCTATTGTTTTAATTGTCTGCCTTAACGTTGCTGTTGAAGTCCATGCATATAACCTTGAAAGGTGGGAGTAATCCAGAGATGTATTTCCCAAAAAGCTGCCTCTTCATTATGATCTTAGTTTGAACCCTTCTATTAATAGCTGAGTCGGGTTAATAATTTAATAAAATTTAAATAATTTCCTATGTATTGTAATTAGAGATGCTTACGAAGCAAATCTTAATATTGATTTGTAATGCAAAATTAGGATACTTCAAACGAGTTGTTCCCCTGCCTTAAGAAGATGGCACACAATAACATGACACTTAAAATTCCCGAATCCTGCGTTAGAATTCCTGTTCCCCAAAGACTGGATGCTTTGTAAAACTGTTCACTATCTTGGAAACCTTACAGTAACAACCCCAAGGAGCAAGTTTCTAAAATGAGTACCACAGTAAGGAAAACAAACATTTGAAGTCTGTTTGTAGTTGCTTGCAGGTAGGAAATGGAGAGTTTAGATGAAGTATACCTGGATATTTGGCCCGTGGAACTAGGGTGTTCAGGATATGTTAGGATATTTGACCTATCCCAGACCCAGTGCACCTCCCTTTTCCTGTTTTGATCTTTGCAGCAAGTCATTATAGCCATACCTGCGAAAGACTGGAAGAAGGACAAATCCCTCACTTTGATTTCTGTTGTTTCATTTCCTTTTCTGGACCTTTCCAAGTTTTACCTCTCCTATTAGCCAGTACTTTGTGATAGTTACCATTTGACACTGAAATATTTCTCGATGTACAGAGCAAGTTTTGCTGAACGTGAATTACTTAGATATGCTGGGAGAATCATGGTATCTTGATGTTGAAAGTATCAAGGATGTTGAAAATAAAAATGCTAGGTCACCTAGGTTTTTTTCTTTTCCTCTGTTTTCTTCTATAATTGTCTATCAAATGGAGTTGTGAAGAGAAGACTATTTCTCCCATGGTGCTAATACTACACATCCTTCTACTTGTAAATCTTCAGCTGTCATCTGAAAGCTGGGCAAGGATGGTTAAAAACAAATGAGATTTGTTGCATGATACTTACTGCAGAATCAAATAAAAGTCTGTTCCTAGACCTAGACTTTCTCTGTATCTGCATCTTCCTTACTGCCATCAGATCTAAAAAGAGCAAGTGACTGGCTTTTAGGTTAAATGCCAACAACACTGGTGTGTGACTGGGAGAAAAAAGACATTTTTATTCTGTATGCGATTCCTTTAGAGGCAGCATGTCTTCCTCTGTGAATCACAGTAACCTTTTTCAGTGTAATTCTTCAGTGCAAGTCCTTTCCTCAACATAATTTTCTCTGAAAATTCTGCAAACTCAACTTTTCTAACATTAGGATTTGGACTGATTCCCTAAGAACAGTATTAATAGCCAGGTTAACCTGAATTTTTTAATTTTTTTTTAATGGATTTGAGCCATTTCAAAAAAAAGGCTCATTCCGCATGTCTTGTCTTCTTATATTTTTATCTCTTTTTTACACTTAACAATTTTATCCTGATTTATTTTTCTTCATTGTACAAATCATGGGAGAAAAACTACAATGCAAAGTCAGAAAAAGCATCCTCAGTTTTAATCCAGCTTTGTTTTCATTGCCAAAATGAGAGCCTTTTTCTAAAAATTCAGGGGGGAAATGAAGAATTAATTCCAAAATTTTATATGAAATTAGATAACTTTCCCCAGTCAGCATAAATTTCACTGTTCATTCTTAACCTTTTAGATCCTTAATCTTGAAGAGCATCGTACGTACGAGTGGTCTCTGCTTTAAGCACACACTGTATATAGACTGCACGGAAGAGGCAAGTTCTTTCTTGCAGGGTAACACTGACAGCAGCTCCAAATCTCTCAATTCTTCTGCGCTTTTGAACCAGAGTATGCAGGGGTTTATGGTGAATTTCCAGTTGCTGTAAGGAAACGCATCCCTATTTCATGTCTGCCTGTATTTGTCTGTGGTGAACTAGTGCTATTTCAGGACTGGGGCTGTGAAAGGAATACCAGCTTGATATCAGCTAGAACCAGGTCTGCTGCTGTTTCCATGAACGCGTGGATGAGTTGGGTATTAAGGTTTTGACTTAAAATGAGAGTTAGGATGTTTCAGGCCACTGCAGTAAACTTTCAATCATTTGATTTGGAGTCCTAAGAGATTTTTAGAAACGGATTCTCTCTTTCCTTTACCCTAAACTTTTAAGACATTGGCACCTGACTAGGCAAAATTTTGAAGTGTGATGCACAAAAGGCTTTATGAAAAGAAAATCTGAAGAATGTGAACATCTTTTATTAATAAAATTCAACTGATTTCCAAGGCTGCACCGTGCACTTACCCAAGGTAAGGATCTCTCTGCTGTAGAACAGTCTACTGTTTATAGTCTTTAATTATGAGAAGATAAAAACTAACTCTTCCTCTGGATAGGGAATCTTCTTCCCCAGAAACACGGCAAAGTGCTGGGGACTTGATGACCTTTAGAGGTCCCTTCCAAGCCCAGGTATTCTATGGTTCTGTCATCTTCAGGAAGTCCTCCTGGAGGAGTCCAGACCACTGGGACATTACTGCCCAGTTTCACCTTCCCCTGCTGACACATCAAATGGCTTTTAGGTGGTTGTCTCAAAGTGGGAGACGTTGTTTTCTGCCACAATGAAGGGTGAGTTTTACTGGTCTGGCAATGTCCCTTATGGACATTACAAATCCATTCCCCACCAGTATTTTGATGCTGGGCGATCCCAGAGATGCTGAGTGCTGTTTCCCACTCTGACTCTCGTGGCATTCTGATTCCCTCCTGCCCCCATTCCCTCCTGCCTCTGATGTTCTCTGCACCAATGTATTCTTCTAGGTTATTTTCTTCCAGTATCTTCCACTGCATCTTGGTACCTTGGTTTCAGCTGAACATACAGGACATGTTTTATTTCCCTTTTAACCAAGAGCTGGTTTTAATGAAAGATGTTTTGTGCCCCTTCATATTAACTTGCTAGCTGTATCACTATCACCAGCCTTTCCCAAAACTGAAGCCTGGAACATGAAAAGCTGCTGTTGCTGTGTGTTCTGTCTCTTCTGTGTTAGAAGAGAAATCCACTTGAGGAGTTGTTGGGATGATGTCCCCCCTGGCTTGATTCACGGCACGCAGCCTTCGAGGTTGCTGTATGTGCTTCTTGTAGCCTGAAAAAAAGGGAATCTATCAGAATGTGAAATAGGTAGTTTCAAACTGTGATGCCAAAAGGAGGGAGCTCATTTATATTAGGATGCAAAGGAGCATTAAATAGCTGCAAATGCACTTAAGTGTGTTTTACTTGCTAGGGGAAGGGACCTAGGCATAAGTGTAACCATTAGACTCCAGTGGGACGTGTTCTAAGCAATGCTGGCTGTTCAAAATCCCCGTAAGGTTTTGATTAACATGTAATTTTTAATAATAAAGCCCAAAAGTTGTGGGTGAGCTTGCAGTGGAAGATCCTATGTGTTGATTAATGTTATACAGGGATTGTGGTATTGTGATGGCAGATTCCCGAGATTTCATGAACTTTTCTGGGGATAATGCAAAAAATAATAAAAAACTTCCACTATTTCTGATACAGGAAAAAGGCATTTATTTCAAACCAACAGCAAACTCATTGCAACATAAATGTCAGCTTGTTTCCAGCTCACAGCCCATTACTGGCACAGGCGTGTTCTCCCTGACTGTCCTTTATTTGAATGCTGTACTTGGAAAGCACTGCTGTATTGACGTCACGTAATATCCTGCCCGTGCTTGGCTCCCAAGCACTTCATGATCCTGGGATGTGGGGTTTGACCCTACCTAGATGGTTTTCTCCCTTCTATTGAGGTAAGAGATTTCTCAGAGTCAAACAAAAGAACAAACTGGAAAAGGAAGTGGGGTGTGAGCCAGATCCATCCTTGAGGCTTCAGTCTCTTCTGTACAAAGGGGGTGAGGAAACCCTTTCCAAAGAGAGGAGAGCAACATCTCCAGCTGCCGTACCCTGGGCCCTGTGTCTTCCTCCAGCCAGGGTGGAACAAAGCCTGGTGTAGATTTGATCTATTTTTGTGTTACTGTGCTACTCCTTGTCTGTGGTGTTATTTAGAGGCTTCCCCTGGCGTGGCTTTCTCCTCGCACTCGCTTTTGCATTGCCAGATGTTCCCTTCTCTCCCATTACGCCGGTGTGTCCCGCAGCCCCCTTTTGCCTGAGACCTCTCTGCATTTATCACTATTTCTTTCTCTAAAAAGGCTGGAGAAGTAAAAATGACGCTGTGGCTTCATGTCTCATGAGGAGCCAAACCAGCACCTTCCCTGCCACTGCAGCAGCACGGTCTGGTCCTTCCTGCCCGCAGCTCTGGCCGTGCCACCCTGACCCTGCGGTGAGCTGGGGCCATGTGCTACAAGGGCTGAGAAGCCACCCCGTGGCAGGAGCTCAATACAGTGAACAGTGTCGACTTTATTGTCACAAACCAGGCTTTGTTTGGGTCTTGGTTGGGGAGCGCTGGTAGCAGCACAGCATGTGTCCCCGTGAGCACTGCTTTTGGAAGCTGCGTGGGGAAGCCAGATGTGCAAGGCAGAAGGTGGTGTGAATGTAGTCTACTGTACGACCGCCCCACATCTGTATGGATAATTCAGAGGAATTAAATATGAACAGAAATTAATGACTGCGTGAAACCTTCCCCGCCTCTAGCTGATTATAGGATCCTCACTGGCTCTGCGGGGGCCAGAACCTCTCCCTGTTCTCATGCAGGTTTCTGCACAGACACAACCAGATCATTACCGAGCTTCCAGCTGGGATCATAATATCATTTCCTCTGCTATTTGCCTGGATTCCTTTTTCCTATCTTCCCATTCCCTCCTCAGGGAACTGGAGAACTGCTTTGTGAATTTACAATTTACCTGCCTCACAGCTCTGGTGAAAAGGTTTCCCTGAGTTGCCAGAGGAGAGCATCAAACGCAGAGCTGGTGCCTACATCTGGCGTGGAGCAAAGCGCACACCTCTCGGGTCCGAGGGTGCGGTGGCCACTGTGCACAATTTGTCAGTTTGGCCTCCAGGCCAAGAGTCCTGTCTCCCATCCTTAGGGGACGTGACCCAGAAATCACTGCAGCTCAGCAATGTGGGGAATGTGCCACCAGCAATCCCAAACCCCGCTCCTTTTCAAAGCCAGAGGTGTTTGCCCTCCCCGTGCGCTTGCAGCACATACAGAGGGATGATCAATTGCCAGGGCTTCCGAGCTTGGCTTCTCCAGCCCTCTCTCTGTGCACGGTCTGACAATGGACAGGGAGATGGAAGGAAGGAGACGAAACGTGGGGAGGCAGCGCAGTGCTGGCATGCTTTGAAAGCCGACTCCTTTGCTCCAGATGTTCTAAATCACATGTGGAGAAGTGTTTGTGGTAAGATGCTGGTTGAAACTGATTGTTGATAGTCTCCTGAGACGGCTTGTGACAAACTGAATAATAAAAATGCTAAAAATAGCATAGTTATTCCCTGGAAAAGCAAAGTTCCCACAATCCAATAAGCTGGGAAAATCGTTGAACTTTCTTTGGACACAACATGCTCTTTTTTTTATGTGTTCTTCAACCTTCAACTCTGGGTCTCTGAGCTTTTTCCTTATGACCCTTCCTCCTCCTACCAGCTCCAAGCAACCACGTTTCCAGCCTCCCCAGCAGCAGCTGAACTGACCACCAGCTACTGGCATGAAAAGCAGTCTCCTCCCCATTCCTTGAACCTCAAAATCTGTTCCCCAGTGTCACTTGTGAATTTAGAACATTGTTTTAAACTCTGGGGAAAGCCAGCTCACAATACATGTAGTGATAACACCAAGGGACCTTTACAATAGACCATCCTTAACAGCAGCAGTCCTCTACTGACCCTGCTCAGCCTACACCACTTGATTTCTTTCCAACATTGGCTGCCTGTGGCACTGCAAGGCACAGTACTGACCTTCCTTCCTCAGGGCATGGGCAACCAGGAGGCAAGCATGGCAGAAGGGTTTGGTACTCTGTGTATTGTCCCTGAGGTAGAAGGCTTGAGGCCAGCAAGTGTCCAAAGACTCCTCTCCACTGCAGTGCTCAGTGAGGTCAGGTCCTACTTGAGAACATCATAGTTTGAGTGCAAGTGAGCTTTTTTGGTGGTGAGAGGAGATTTGCTCCAGTCTGCTCATGCTGCAGTAATGAACAGCAAATCTGGTGGCAGAAATGATAAAAGCCACAGGTAAACAACAAGCTATGGCATGGCCAGAGTGACATGGCGTGTGCTTTGCTAGCCAGCAACAGCCCTTGTCATTTCACAAACTCTAAACACTACAAGCAACTCGAGCCTGTCTACAAAATGTCACCATTACAAAAACTACGCTTCCTTGTGCTGTTTTGGGTATTTCTCAGATTCTGGAGATAGCTACAGTGCCCGTCGTCTTCTGGCATGACTTGCAGCCCTGCAGGAATGTATACTTAAAATTTTCTTGTTGATACATTTAGGGCAAGGTCTTGGAAATGTGAGCTCAGCTTAAGCAATGCTGTGTAATGTTCTTTTTGCAGGTGAATGTTTCAACTGTAACTCAATATAGTGATTTGTTTTATCTGGCTGTTCATTCTGGACAAGAGTTTTCAGCAGAGGTAATAATTGAAAGAGTCAGCATTTGAATGTATGCACTCAGTTAAAGTCCTGGTCCTACATGTCAAAGTCTCCTGTGACACTTTCTGCCACACACCCACCAACCCACTTACCAAAACCTCTGTTGCTCCCCTAGTGTCTGGTAGGTCATCAACTGATGCCCATTTTTGTGTGCTGCCTGACTGCTCTGGGGCTGTATGGCTGTGAAGTTTTGCTAGGGAAGCATCTGAGGTGCAGCTGTTCCTTCCCCATGTCTAAATCTGAGGCATGCAGCAAATTCAGGGGTAGTGTAAAACCAAGGAAGGGAGCAGGAGGCAATGAAAAACACAAATGTTTTAGAAGCCCTGTAGATGAAACAAGAAAAAGCTTCAGTTTCATAACAAAATTAAGTTTGTGCACAATGTCTTGAGAACAGCATTTGTAATAGATTTAATCTGCTGACAGACTGATGCTCTGTCCCAAAACCACCAGCACAGTTGTCTCCATGAGCATCTTCCTGCCAGGCACTGCCTGAAATAGTCCAGCAAAAGACAGAAAACTGAAGCTGCTTTTTCTGCCATGAAATAAATGGTGGCTACAGGAAAGGCTACAGTCACCACCAGGAATTGCCCCTAGGGAATGTCTTGGATCTTTTTCTGCCCTGAGTAATGTCTCTCCCTCACTCTTCACAGTTAACCATGCTGCCGAATCAGAAACAACTGCACAAGCAGCTCAAGATGCACACGAGCAATGGTTCTGCTTACCCAGGCTGTTGAGCTTTGCCTTCCTGCTCGAGCTCCACCTGTGCCACTGCTGCTGTCCTGCCTGCTGCCCTACAGCTTCCCCAGGCACATCGCTCCCCAGCCCCCCCTTCTTGGACCTGGGACGTGTGCCCTTGTCTGTGCCTCTGCCACCCCTCTGCACAACAGGTGCTTCCTCTGCCAGTAGTAATTTCCTTCTACTCTGACAGTGATTTGAAGCCCTGTTGTTTGTGAGGACTTGCTTTTGGTATAAGAATAGGTGCATTTATTTAAAGTCTCCATGTATTTATTTGGAGATTGCTGGTAGGTCCAACCCTCCTGTGGGTCCTTCCTCAGCAGTTCTCAGGATCCATCACCAGTAAATGAACACAGCTCTCGGTATTGGAAAAGATAATTGGCTACATAATGAACAGAAAGCAAAATCGCTTTCCTTGAGATTTATTAATCAATTATAGTCTGCCCTGCATGGTGCAGTTTGAACCATTCTCTGGACAGAAGAGAAATATGTCAAATAGAAAGAAAGGAAGCTATTGTTGTAATAAATGGCTGGGTGCAAACGTGCATGACTGTTTTAGGTCTTCCATAATAGGTATCCTATTAACAAGCTAATGAATGTGCAAATGAGAGCCGAGGATTATCTTTATATCTGAGACAATAATGCATGTTTGGGGGTTTTTGCTTGTAATTAATGAGAACGTTGTCTGGTTTGTCTGTATCCCCTGGGTAAGGTCGTTTGTTTGCTGTGCTCTGCTAGGAGGACGCAGCAACCAGTGCAAATCTTGCTGCTTCTTGCAAGCTCCCTTTTGCCTTCACCCAGCAAGTCTTACCTTGTACTTGTGGCACTCCAACACCTTACCAGCCTTTGGGCTGGGGATGCCAATAGCTGAGTTAAATCTAAAGGAAAGTCAGCTGCCATAAATGCACCAGTTGTATTTTCAGTTCAGCTTTTCATGGAAATGGTGCCTTTGTCCCTCCCCGGAGAGCACGCTGATATGGCAGTGCTGTGCAGAGCATTATGAAAACATGAAGTTGCCAGTTACACTTTGAGTGAGTCAACACAACACATGAAGAAGAAGCAGCAAAGTGACCACATGGAGGAGTTGGATCCAGGGATTTCCTACGGGCTTGCCTGGTGGTGCTCATTTCCCTCAGCTGCTATTTACTTGAAAAGCATTTAGTCAGACTTGAGGCCTCTCAGCATCTGGTGGGATCCTCCTCTTTGTAAATACACTCCCACGAGGGTGCAAGGTGAGCTGTGAACCTCTCAGCTACCATGCTGACGATGCTGCTGCTGCTATTGACCCTGTCTCATTATTGGTGTTAAATTAGTTTGCTAAGACATTGAACTAGCGTTGTGTTTTCAGTAGGAACCACTTGCAATGTGAAGCACACTGTGAGCCGTGCTGCCCAGAAATGCTTCTCTGCTGCTAGATAATGCATGAGGCAAACAGATCACGGTGGTGTCCTAGCACCCCTTCTTTGTAAGGCCACCCACAGATTGCCTGGTCCAAGAGAAGCTCCTCTCCTATGGCCAAGGTGCCTTTCATTTAAGAGGTGAGATCTTCTGAGGCAGGATAATCAATAACAACGTCTGTACATCGGACTTCTCCCAGCAGGGCTCCTGGGACACTGAGGTGCTACCTGAATATAATGAACACCTGTCAGCTGAGGGGAACAAATAACACCACGGATGTCTTTAGGGAACCTGTCGGCTGCTGCTCGGGAGGGAGGGAGGAAGGAAGGAAGGAAGGAAGGAAGGAAGGAAGGAAGGAAGGAAGGAAGGAAGGAAGGAAGGAAG
>JANIJG010004222.1:20774-40546 GCA_024611175.1 Megaceryle torquata | reverse complement strand
GGAAGGAAGGAAGGAAGGAAGGAAGGAAGGAAGGAAGGAAGGAAGGAAGGAAGGAAGGAAGGAAGGAAGGAAGGAATAACCCAGACACCTCACCTACCCTTGTGCAGCTCTTTAACTTCAAAGAGAAACACCTCCATGCTCTATCTTTTTAGATGCTTACGTCACGTTGCCAGTTATGTCAATAATAACTGAAACATAACTGGCAGACGCAGGCATTTCTTGCCATCCCACACTTTCACGGGTCTAGAAAATACAGTCACTTATCATGCTTACAGTCAAAATCATTAAGAAGTCTGTGTACCTGTGAAAGAAAGAACAGTCATCACCTCATGGAAGAATTGTGTGGGATCACACGGCAGCTCAGGCAGGAAGTGCCCACAGAGGTCTCCAGTCCAGTGTCCTGCTCAAGGCAGGGTCACCTCTGAAATAAGACCAGGCTGCTTGGGACATCGTCCTGTCAGCCCTTGAAAACCTCCAAGGATGAGCATCACACAATCTCTGGGCAACCAAGGCTCACATTATACCCTGTGGTGTGAGTGCTGCCTTGACTGTTGAAAAGGATGTTAAATGCAGTTAATAAATTTGGATCCCTTATTCAGAGGATGGAAAAGAAGCTCCAGCCCTCTGTTTTTGTAGTGTGTTTTCTTTTATTCATGTACAAGACGAAAGGAGTTTGGTTTGGAAGCAGTATTGGGAGAGGGAATTCACATGTCTTTCCAGGCCATCAGCTACTGTTGACTTCATTACCACTGCAAGACAGAGTTGTGATCTGACCAGGAGATGGGTGGCCAGGGAAATTTTGAACTTCACGTAAAGCCACTTTGCTCACTGTAGCATGGGGAGACCACTTGGTGCTAGAGCAAGGATTAATGTTTTCTAGGTGCTGTGAAAAACAGAATACTATTCACAGAAACCTTCTTACCTGCAAGGGAAATTAAGTGGACAAAGAGCCTCTGGATTCTGTCCATTGGCAAGAACCTTTGTTAGCTTTTTTTCTTAAATTTATTATTATGCTTAATATAATCAAAGGGCTCAAGACAGGGAAAGGTTTGCCCCCTTCCTCTATCTCTTCCCCCATCTCTTCCAACAGGCAAGTGAGTGTAGAGATCTGCAGAGCGGTGGACTATGAAAAGTGAAGAGCAGAGCTGAAACTGAAGAAGGGTTAAGGGGCACACAAAAGTGTGGGGACAGCGTGGGGTCTGAAAAGAGAGAGGAAAACACCAGGCAGCTGGATGAAAGGCTGCTAGCACTAAAGCCTGTAATTACAGAAAAGTTAATGTATGCAAGCAGAGAGAGGTATATTTATTTGCTAAATTGCCTGTTGAAAACTTTGCCTTCCCAGTGAGGCAGAGTCACTTGGGTACGTCTCTCACCCAACCCGCCCATGCTGGCTCGGCCAAGGGTAACTGAAGCAGGTCATTAGCTTCAGGCTGGTCAGCCCAGCTTGCTCCAGGCAGAAACACACAGCCCTGGGAGAGACAGCTCAAGAGTGCATGAGGTGTTTGATTAGCCAGCAGTGTTTTCCCACAATTCATGAATATGTTTAACTCCAGAGTTTTGTAACGTGTAGACTGTTAAACAGCTGAGTCCGAAAGCTTATCAGACACATCAGCTATGACCTAAAATCTTGAAAGCAAATTTTGCTCAGCTGAAAAGGGAGCTTTAATGTCAACGTGTAGTGAATGATCTCCCTTCCTTTCATCTGCCTGAAATAAATACTGCATATCAGGCAAGGTGATGCTTGAATTTGGACAAAAGAGCAGCAGGAGGAAAGCTACACTAAAAGTCTGGAAGACATCTTTGAAATTAGCGCTTTTTTTTTTCAGATTAAGTGGGGTAAAATTGCTTCAAGATGCTAAGAAAATATCTTGAGAAAATACTAACCACTTTATTCTGCTGAGTATCCTTTTGAGAGCCCCTCTAACTGATTACAAGACATGGTTCTAAAAACCTGGAAGGCTTTCTAGTGAGCCTGTGAGGTGATGTAGGGCATGACAACAGCTGACGACAGGGCTATGTATGGGTAGTGCTCAGATCATGAAGCAGGCCAACAGGAGATGATGGTGACGTACCACAGAGCTGCCTTATATGATCTCCAAACATTTCCCTTCTTGTCCTTGAAGAAGTATTAAATGTATCTCTTGTGCACCTTGCATAGTGATCAGCTCTCCTGTTGAAAGTAAATTATTTGATTCTAGTGTTAGGACCCCTCATGTCCAGCTCGTACCCCACCAGTACGTTACAAACAGCCTGAGGAGGTCAGAGTCACACTGCAGAATGATGCCAGTGGGGCTGATCGGGATATTGATAACGCAGTGGGGCTGTTTATGCCTCCCATGGGTGCTCATTCAAAGCTCAAGGGCTCTCCCATAAATGCAGGGTGCTTTGATTGATGGCTGGGCTAGCAGGACTCATGCCATGGAAGGGGTGCTTCCATTGACTGCGCACCTCCCAGGAAGGCTAAAAGCATATCTACCCTCCTGAAGAGGAAAGAGGCAGGCTTAGCAATACAGAGACCTCAGGGGTTGCTCTGGTGGACAGCAAGGATGCTCGTGGGCGGGATGCTCGTGGTGCATGCCCCCAGCCCTGCTGACAGGGCAGGTTGAGGAGCCTCCTCCCCAGCCTGTTCAATGCTTCTGGTTCTTGCTCTCCTCCAAAACTGATTTCCCATTGGTGCAAATTAGATAAGAATTAGTTCAGAGTCTTTAATTGTGATTTTTATTTTTAATCTGTATAATTAGACTTCTAATGGACTATTTTCAGTCTTGAGACTGCTCTGAGATCATTAGCGCCGGGCCCTGAGAGATCACCATCTGCATGAAGGCAAGAGTTGCAAGGCAGCCTTATGAGCCTCCTGTGGCTCATTCAAATCACTTGCCACTTGAACCCCGGCTGCTTTCCCAAGCCACTCAAGGGGGTACATCCTTGCAAAACATTAGTCATCTCTCCCAGCTCATGTCCTCAACAGATGCATTTGTTTAGGAGAATGTGGTGCTGAGGGGAGCTATTAGGGTCTGGGGTTTAGCATGACTCATAGTAGCTTTGTCTTTAAGGAAAGAAAATGAAAAGCAAGCAAAAGGAGAGGCAATACAATAGCACCAGATTTGGCACCAGGTTTCTGCTTCCCGGGTTGTGCAGGAGGCACGTGGAGCTATGCAAGGGATGGAGTAAGACAGGGGATGGAGATGAGATGGTAGCTGGAAATCCGGGCGTATGGAATGGGGAGGTCTCCCGAAGGAAGGTGGTGGCTTTGGAGAGGGTTGAGGCTGGCACAGTGGAAGGCAGGCGTGTAGGAAAAGGAGAGATGAGCCTTGCTGAAAAATCTCACTACCCTGAAATCTGCCTCCTCACTTCCCACATCCTTATGACTTCTCTCCTCCTTTTCCATCCCCAGGATCTTCCTGATCCTTCCCAAGCCTGTTTCTCCAGCCACAGATGGCCTCAAGACACCCTTTCTGCCCCTTGCTCTGTCTACTTTGGACTTTGCTGCTGCTGCTACGAAATTTTATTCTGCAGCTGCAAGGAGGAAAACAAAATAAATCTTTGTTCTGGGGGGTGGCAAAATTCACTGTAGCCTGCATGCTGAAAACCCTTGGGCTGGCTCTGCTGCCACATCTTGTTCTATTTAAACTGCTGCTTTTAATAGACACAAAATGTTTGCTTTGCCAGAGATGTTTCCTCCTCTTCCAGCAGAACCACGTGCACTGGTTTGTTCATGTAAGATGCAGCCTGGCTGCAGGAGCTGCTGCCCAGGCTGTGGTGTTAGCTCACATGGCACCAGCAACATGAAGACTGATGGACCACCCAACTGGAAAGCTTCTGTTTGACTTCAGTTTCAGGGCAGCTACACTGGAGATTGTTTAGAGGAGACTTGAAACTTCACATTTCCGATCTCAGCTCCTACCCTTAATTAACCCTTTGAAAATGGGACTTGCCACTGGGGTTCTGTAGGAGATTTTGGGGGCTGCACTCAGAGTAATTGGTAACTTTCTATGTTGAAGCTGGACAGGAGGTGTTAGCAAAGCAGCTCTCTTTTCTGTCTTTATCTCTTTCCCATTTCAGGTTCTCCACGGACAGTGGGATTTCTTTCTCATCAAATGTCTTTTGGCAGAGATTTCAAATACTGATAAGAATCAATATGTGAAAGATGTAGTTGAATTTAAGATGTGGATCTCAATCCCATACCAAAACTTCTGGCTCAGTAATGCTGTCCAGTTGCCTGCAAAGATCCTTCTGTGAGTATCAAACACTGTGAGATCTAAATGATGCAACACACACACACAAAAGTGGAATTTTCTCTGCCGTAGTGATTTGCATCACCACTACTTCTTCCCTCCCACCAGCTTGAATACAGTTTGGTAGCAAACAAGGCTGAGGAAAAGCCAAGACACATATGGGAACAGCTCTCCTCCCGCAGTCCTGGGCAGTGTCTCCTTTGTGGAGGGATCTGATCACCTTCTGAGAGCACATGGTCTTGCTGGCACTTGAATTTCAATCAGCTCCACATGCAGGCATCCCAGGGCTCAAAATGATAAATAAACCACAGAAATGCTTTTCCATTACTGCACTGATTGCACTAAAGTGTTACTGCTCTCCCAGGATCTCTGGGGAGGGCTTCCTCATTCAGATGTCCCCTTTCAGCCATCTGTTCTGGGCCACCTGCTCCACACTGGGCTGAGAGGCTGGGGCTGAACTGGAGCAGTTTGGTGATGAGGGCTTGGCAAGGCTCTGGCATTGGGGGCAGCCCCTCCAGGTACAGTTTCTTCTGCCCCTGGGGTATGCTGTGGATGTGTGTGTCATCAAAGGGCTTTTAGACAGTCATCATCATGTAGAGCATCACCCCCAGGCTCCATATCATACTTCTTGGCATCACAGGGGAAGCCCATCAGCACCTCTGTGAAGCACAGGCTGCTAACCCACAGAATGTGATGCTCTGGTCCAGGTAGCTGTTAGCCTGCTTGCTAAAACCAGTGTCGCTCAGTTTGGACTGGTGGCCATCAGCAGCGATCAGCACGGTCTCACACTTGAGATGTCAGTGCACCGAGCTGAGGTTGTGCAGGTAGCTCATGGCCCACATAACCTGAGCAAAGATGTCCCGGGCCTTGTGGACGCAGGGCAGTTCTCCCAGCTGCCGCACCAGCTCCAGCAGGTCGGTGGCTGCCACCTCCATCATGATGGAGAGCTTCTCACTGCAGACCTTGAAAGATGTGCATGATGTTGAGATGCCGGATCTTGTGCATGATGGATAGTTCCCAGGGCAGACACCTGTACACAGAGGCTGGGGACATTCATTGCCAGTCCACCACCTTGATAGCTAAGGAACATTTGTTTGGATGTGGCTGCTTTCAACTCGGAGAAGCTTCCCTCCCCGAATATCTGACCCAGCCTGTAGCCCAACTTACAAAGGCGCTTCTCTTCTGCATAAGATTTTGGTATAATGTGTGATTCCAGTGGGCTTAATCAAAGCTTGTGTTTTGCTCCTGGATTTGAAAGCTTTGATATGTGGTGCATGGCAGTTGTTGACCTTCACTCTCCCCGGGGTCCCTCAGTTGCCTCTGTGGACTCCAGAGATCACACAGTATTATGATGGGGTGAAGTGTTGTGTGGCAGCACTGTTGGGGCGGGGGGGAAGAACTCTCATGGGTGGATAGTTAAGAGTTTTTACCTTTTCTGCCTCTTCATCTGAGTTTTCAGAATAGGGCTCTCTGGATGATGAGAGTTTAAATGTCACGCTTCTGGGATTAGGAATCCATCTGGGGACCTACACCAGTTTTTCTGCAGGGTATTAGTTATATGAAAATGAGAACTGCACAGAGATAAAAATCACTCTTCAAAACCAGCAGTTCAAAAACTGCTGTTACTTAAACACAAGAAAATCCTGCCTAGCAATCAGTAGGCCAGATGCAGAAAGCCATTTCACTGGATACACAGGATTTCCTGGTACTTCTGTTTAGCCTGAGTCATAACCACAGTTACCTCAGCAGAGGTCTGAGCCGAACTTTGCACGGGAGTTGGGAACTTCATGATGGCTAAACATAACTGTACCAGTGTGGCATTTTTAGATGGGAAGATGCTTAGAGCATATATTCTTCCCCTCTTCCTCTGTCAAACCCTGCCTTCACGGGCACTGACAGACAGCAAGGTGTAACTACCTAGAGGGGCTTGGCTGATGCTCAGTGCATCTTTAAAAACAGGCATGGGAGTTCACATTATAGTTCACATTACAGACTTGCTTCCAAAGCCTACAGGCAAAATCCCCATTTATGGGAAACTTCTCTGAAGCCCCCTATATCCTACATAAGCGGGAGAGGTGTTGGCCAAACGGCGGCGTTAAAACCGAAGCAGCGGCTACAAACCACGTTGCAATGGTAAGGAGGGGTGTTGTGGAGTCCCACACTGCTGATAACTCCATCTCTTGAAGGAGCTTGTTGCTTTTGGGAGGGTTCCAGCTTGACTGAGGTGGACAGTTTCAGACTCAGTAAGCCCTCCTCGCCTAGAAAAAGCCCTGTGCAGCGAGATGCTGCAGGAGTATCCCGGGGGCTGAAGGGCTTGAGCAGTGTCTGAAGGAGACAAGGACGCAAGACCCGGTGAAATCTGGGACGGAGCAGCTGCCGTAGCAAATGCTCCCCCTCCTGTGCGCTCCAGGCTGAGCCTGTGTGAGCCGGCTTTGCTGCCAGAGCTGCGGGCATCATTACTGTGCATCTCCATGCTCCGACCCACAGCTCGCAGCGTGGCCTGGGACGGCTGCAAAAAGCTCCGGAGACAGACAGCGAGAGGCATAAGTAAGAGGTTTTGGTTTGGCAGGACCCTGTCAGGCAGACGATGAGGAGGAAAGATATCTGAGCTCAGCTTTTTGTAATGGCTTTAGATTTCAGAAAAACAGGGTTTTTTTTCCTTGTTAGCTGCTGGCTCGACGTTTATTGGTCTTGCCAGCAGTGGGTGAAGAAAGTTCTTGAAACAAAAGCTGTTCATGTTTTATGCCATATTTGATTTTGGGGTTTTTTTAACGTGATTGGTCTACTTTCACAGAGAACATGGGCCTGAAAAGAAACCGCTGCTTGTAGCACTATTTGCCATCCATCTTGATGCTGCAGGTGCTGAAGGCTGGTGAAAGTTGTGAAGCCTTTTGAAAAACTTGAATTCTGTAGTCCCATGGAGCTATATGACACTCTGTTGCTATTAGTACCAAAGGGAAGAAGCCAAGGTGAGGCTAACTTGTCACAGGTACAGCTGCTCTTTAGGCAGGGCACAGAGAGTAAAGAAATGACAGTACTGGCAAGTACTCTCATTTTTCTAGTGATGTTATTTGCCTCTCACTTGCCAAGTACTATTCAGTGAGCTATTTAAAGGTAATTGATCACTGACGTGGGTGATATCTGAGCATCTGGAAAAGTGAGGCAGATCCCATGAAAAGCATACTGAATCCAGGCTGCCTCAGGAGCAGAGTTGCTGTTGTTGCCCTAGATCCTTTCCTGCAAAATCAAGCTGTTGGTGAGGTTATTTTAGGCACTGATGTTAAATGGTCCTGGAAAGTCAAAGGTACAAAACTAATTGCCAAGCCTTGCCTCTGAATGTTCTCTAGAAGCGCTGCGTGTGTGTGTGAATGCAACTGCAGCCTAAATTTGGCTGTGGTCTTGTGTCTACTGACTGGCAGCTACAGCAGTGCTGGCAATGGAGAAAACCAAAGTCACAGGCAGTCAGAGAGCTGTGCTTGGTAACGTGCTGCTTTTTCTTTTTCTTTCTTCCATCTCATGTTTCAAGAATTGGCGTTTGTTTAAAATACTCCAACTACTTTGGGATTTTTATCCCTTTGGCAGATAAGGAGATCTGGGACCTCACATTCCTCGCGTTCACAAGCAGCTGTGATCCCCACAGCTGCCTGCCATCAGATCTTGCCCTTAGCCTCTTGTTCTAACACAATAAACTGTTGAAGCTGGTTGTGGGACTAGTAAGAGGTCTTCTAGGAATCTGGCAGGATAAGGGGAACACTAAACAGAAAACTCTGTGGATGCCCATTCGATTAACCAAGGTTGTTCAGCCGCCGGAGAGAAACCCGATGCTGGCATGTCTTGTGTGCCAGCAATATCACCACATGTAAATGAGGATTCAAACTGTGCGAGGGACATATAAATGGGCTCGTAAGCCACCAGAAGGAATGGGTGTATCACAAAAGGCCATACCACCACTTCTCAGGGCAGCTCGTGAGTGCCTCGGTAGGTGCCAAAGGAGATGAAGGACGGAAAGGGCTGATGCACTGGTCTGCAAACGTGATTTTGCTGCTGGCATCACCTGCCAAGAATCTCAAACCTGAAGGCAATAAGCTAGAGTGGAATGGGAGAAAAAAGGGAGCTAAGCAAGCTTTGGCAGGCTGTTTGCTGGAGGAGGAGGAGCGCTCCTCTGTTAGGCTTGCCACTGAGAGGCTTTGCACCAAGGCCTTTTTTGGAAAGAGGGAGGACGATGAGCGAGAACTTACGCGCCCATCTTTGCAGTAAGTGGGAAGTCATGCCTGGCTTATCAGAGCTAAGGAAAACTAGCTGCTAGGGAAGCAAGCTTTCCTTTTCTCTGACGGAATGCCTGCTGAGTAGGGGGAGTCAGGGCTGGGGAGAGATGGGAGCAGAGTGGGGGGACTCAGCCTCAGGAGCTCACCGCACCCCTTTCCTGGCCCAAGGTGTTGATTTCCTTATGTCTTTGTTCAGATGGCTCCTTCCCACCAGCTCCCTTCCGAAAGCTAAGAGGCTTTTTCTTCCTTGGCTCATGCTGCAGGTGTTTGTCTTGGCCCTCAAGTGGCAGATTCCTGTGTACTTACCAGGGAGATGCTCCAAACATCCTCATGAGCCAAAGGGAAGGGATGTGCAGTGCTGACAGGCTGCCCTGTCAAGAGAAGTGTCTAAGCTTGCTCTTCCTGCCTGTCCTTGAGGCCAGGGTAAGAGCCCAGCAAGTGTGCTGAGATACCCCCTTGGCACTGGGCAGACAGTAAGACGAGGTATGGGTGGGAGCTGGGGCTCTGTGCTGCACATGTCCTGAGATCACAAAACATTTCTCTGCTCTCCTTGCTGCTTCAGCATTGACAAAGCTCTTTTCATAGCTGAAAGATTAAATGCCTGCCACAGCTGTTGACTTGCTTACTGTATGTCTGTGCCTGCTATCTCTGTCCCTGGGCAGAGTTGGCTGGGGTTTTGTCACAGCTGGCTGTCAAACAGGAGGGACAGGGCTTCTGGTGGGGCCTTAAGCAAGGCAGAGAGTTCAAAGGCTGCATCAAGTGCTTCCTGGGTTAGTGGAAATGGAATTGGGTGGTGACAAGATTCAAGGGAAACACTGGGAATTGAGAAGGTTTTCTTATCACGTCAAGTTATGTCCATTAAACCCAAGTATAATTAAGCTACAAAACCAACTAAGTGTTTTGTGGGTCACTATCCCAAATGAACAATTGTTAAACTTCTTCCTCACACAGATTCACTTACCTGCCTGTGGAGCACCTCATCACATTATGTATTCAGAAAGAGGTTTAGTTGTCTGGCACCTCTTGTAATTTGTGGCCAATTAAGGACTGCAGAATTTGGCCTGTAATTAGGATGTAACAGCCTGTAGTACACAGAGCTGGAAAGTTGATGGCAAAGTGTTATGGCTATAGAGCAGATGATTAAATGCCTTTAAATGGTATGGACGTTATCAGACGTTGATTTTTGTGTGTTGCTTCAGAGTCATGTGCTAAAACACCTCCTGAAGGTGCTCAACTGATCATGGAGATGGCTTCTCTCACAGGTCTGATTATCCCTGGATGAGCTAGTCCTGTGTGAGAGTCCGGCAGAGCTGGAGTTAAAGAAGAGAAGGGGCTAGAGTTGCACACCAAAAAGCTTCAGAGCTGTCAAGACTGATGAGAAAGTTTAGGCTGAGATTTGGAAGATAGTAAAGGCGAATTCTAAGTGGCAAAAGAAGGTAATCTTGGACCAAATAGTTGATGTGGGTATGATGTGGGTCTCAAAGAGGGAGTCAGACAGGCATTTTGGGAACAAGGCTGAAGGCCACAGGGTCTGAAGGTCTGCTTGCTGAACAGACTCCATTTGTCTGCTCTATCCAACATCTAAATGGACAGACTTTTGTGGGATTTGAAGAAACTGCCTGAGAAATCAAGCAAGAAACTAGCTGTGACCCTGAGAAGGAAAATGGCTAAAGCAAAATGAGGCTTATCACATGCGGAGGCAAAAGGATGGAGGGGTTGGGAGGCAGGGCAGTGAACACAGATCTGCCCACATGGCGAGCAGAAGATTTTGCATTAAATTTGTTGCTTTGCTTTCCAGAAAATTGAGCTTTTTACCACTTTCCTGCTGGCATGTCTCTCTAGAAGGGAAATAAATCCATTGAAAAAAGTAACCAGGTGTTCCCCTCGGTTTACCAATAGTTGCTGCTGAGTGTGGAGGTCAGGCTGGGCTGGGCTGGGGGCCGTGCCTACATCCCCCTGTGCAGGCAGCTGGTAGGTGCTCAAAGCTATTAAGTATATCTGATATCACACTGCCCTCTTGGGGGCAGGTGCTCCTTGGAAATAGACCTTTATGATTTGTGCACTGCAGATCTGCTTGCTTGCCACTGTCTTTTATTTTAGGGGCTAAAGCTGCCTAGCTAAAGCATGGATTTTCCCACTGAGCACCACTCCTTCGAAGGGAGAGCTCAGAGTTTTGACTTTGGATTTTTATTTTACTGTTACTTCAGTAGAAATCTTTGCTGCTGATTCTAAAATAAAAGAAATGAGGAGGGTGAGGAGCTCCCAAATGAAGAGGGCAGTCTGCCCTCAGAAATGAAACCTGCCTTATTTAAACACTTTCAAATGACTTAGCCCTGGCAATTAAAAAAAAAAAAAGTTTTAACAATAGATTTAATTAGCTGGTATTTGTATTCCTTCACAGTGCTTGAGTCCTGGTGCACCTGCTGGTAGACCCATCTCAAAGCTGGGGTGTCTCCTGCAAAGGAGTGTGAAGAATGACTGAAGCGTTCCATAAGGATGTGGCAATTCCCTGCCAACTGCTGCACAGCCTGGAGAGGTGGGGAGGGTGACCACTCTCTCTTCAACCCTACCTTTCACAGCAGCATCTCTTGTTAAAAATTAAAGAGAAATAAGATGTGAATAAAAGCACAACTTTCAGCAAATATTTGGGATGATCCTAAGGAACTGTAACTATAACACGGATAATATGGCTCTTGATGCCCCTTAATGCTCTGAATGTAGGATGCCTAAGACCAAACACTTTGCCTGTTTTTCAGTAGCCACTCTGACTCAGGAAAATAGGCAAACAAACAGAAACTTTTGTTGTAATACAGCCCTATAATTTCCTGGATTCCTTATGTTTGTAGGATTATGAAGGACCCTCTATTTTAAGGAAGATGTGAAATGACAAGCCGTTCGCATTTGTGACAGTTTTTCCTCCGTGTACATGTGAGACCATTTGTGGGGTTTTCCATTTTTGGGGCTTTTTTTGGCTTTGTTTTTTTACAAATTCAGCTGAAAGCCCATTTGTGGTAATGATTCAGTTGAAAAAGAAAAGATGTGCCACCTGACAGATGAGTCCATCACCCTAGAAGTTGGTTTCTCTGAACAGCCAGACTCTAAGATTGATTATGAGGGCTTCCATACCTTTTGGTTTTCTATTTCTAGAGTTAATTTTCTTCACACTGAAATAGAGTGTTCATAAATGCCAGGCCTGAAAACTTGTTCTGAGCTCTGACAGTCTTTCAGGCTGCTGCTTCTCCCTTTCTCTCTTCCTGTGCTGTTATCTCCTGAAAGACAGAGGCTGTTACAGGGCAGCAACCCTTGGATGCCATCCAGCCATACCAAGCAGCACGATCAGTTGGGAACATGTAGCATGGGCAAAAAAAAATTGTGGTGTGAAGAACACTTATCCAGCTAGGTACAGTTGGGAAATGCTAGGAGGGGTCTGCCTCTGTTCTCTTTGATCAGGCATCCCTTTGTTAAACTGGGAGAAGGCAGAAATCCCTGTATCTCTGAACACATCCTGCTTTGTGTGCCAAGGCCTTTTTTCCTTGCAAAGGCAACTCCTGGCCTCTCCAACTTCCTGCTCTGCTCTCTAAGCTCCCACGAAGTAGGATGCAACATCTCCTCTGTGCCGTCTTCATTTCCTTGCTTCTTGTTTGACCTCAGCCTGTATCAAGGCAATGGGATGCTTTCATTTATTATATTTAGTGGCTCCATTTTTAGGGGGCAAGTTGCTTGATTGCTGCTTGCTGGGTCCTGCTTTCAGTTTGTTTTAAGTTCAGCAGATTTAACTGTGTGGCTGAGCTGGTGTGTTCCAGGCAGGGCTAAAGCTGAGTATTTTAGGAAAGTACCATTTCTGTGGACAAGGGAAGAGGAAGAAAAACCTACTATTTGAGAAGCTGTGACAGTCTTGGAGGGCAAGGCCTTGGCATCTGGAGGAATGACAGCTGCTTCTGGGGACCTGGCTTAAATCTGGTCAGTTTTGGCCAGCCTGAGAGCCTTAAGAGCGTGTGATTAGCAGAGCCCAGCTGATGCCTGGCAGGCAGTAGTTCCAGGCACAGAGACTGGGGTGAGCATGAGCATGATCTCCTCCTGCAGCACTGGCGCTGGCCAGCTGGCCACTGCCACTGCACTCAGAAAGCAAAGCAGGGAGGTTGGCTGCTGCTGGAGGTGCCCCTGCCCCTGGTATGCAGCCCTCTGCCTTGGGAGAAAGCTCTGCATTCTGAACAGACAAGAGTCTCGCCTGCACATCTTCCCCCTGCCCTCTCTCCCCGCCAGCTTGTTTATTTATTCAGCTAAGCAGGTGTATTTAAAGTTTGGTTTTGGGATGCTGACGCAAAATATCGACACTCCCTCTTCCAGCTCACAGCTGACAGAGAAGAGAACTGATTTGGTTTGGTTTAGGGTTTTTTGGGGTTTTGTTTTGGTTTTTTTTGAGAAGATAGGGAATCCAAAACCTGGGTTTTTTTCTGTCCCATCTGCACAGCATAATAGTAGCACAGCAAGCAGGAGTGCAGTGATGGCACCCCCGGGCTCCTAGGGACTGCTGTAATTCTGGCAGTGGTGTGAATCAGGTGCAATCGGTTTGTCAAGGTAGTAAATGTTTTATTTCTCCCAGATACTTGGGTGGCAGGATGGTGTGAGAGAGAGAGATGCATCAGAGTTATCATTAAGATGGTAATGTCTCCTTCATGCTCATCCTTCTCTCAGTCACTGCAGTGTCCTGAATGCATAGGGGGCATGGAGGAGTAACGAGGCAAGCTTTCATCAGTGGCTGTCAAATGCAGAAATAAATAACTTCAAGCAATATAATGCCACTCAATTTGTATCTGCTTGTGCTGGCCATACCTTGTGTTTACATGGTGCCCCAGGAAACTATTTTTAAATGTTAAAATTTAAATGAACACATGGTCCTGCAGGCTAAATCTGTTACCAATGATAACATTTCCACTGTAGTTTGTTTTGTAGCACCTCAAGAAAAGCAGCTGATTGGAGTGATATATTTTCATTCCCAAGGAATAAATAGCCTTAGAGCCTTTGTGAGCTCTAGAGGAAAAGCAACCACAGCGCTGGGCAGGCAGTATCTGCAGTCACAGAACCAACTGATAAAAACTTTCTCATCTTATCACTTTCCAGATAGGCTTTTACTAAAGGACGCAGACATGAAAGAGTCTCTAGGGTCCTTCTGCCCTACATGGGAACACTAGCAACAATCCTGGCACAGTTTAAGAAATTGGTTGTCTTAGTTACTGTGTAAGGCTCAGTTGACTGATGAGGTTGTAAGGAGGCACAGGGCACGGGAATGGCTGGGTGAGAAGAGCCTGGGACAGGGAAGGGGTAATATGTGCAGTGACTTACACCCCATGACATGAAGGGTCACCAAGCACCCCTGAATTTCATTTCAGCCAAGTAAGTGTGAAACAAATTGTTATCCTATGCACATCTGGGCATCGCTTGTACTTCTGGGCCATAGGCTGTGACTGTGGTGACCCCACATCTCTCCATGGTATATGTCTGGGCATGGACGTCCAGGCCCCAAGGTGATTTGGAGGCAGCAGTCTTGATGACCCTTGCAACTCTTTCTCCATCCAGACTGGGATTTGGGTCTTCCTGTGGTAGCCTAGTCACACAGGTCACTATGGCATGAAGACCCAAGAGAGGACCAGACTTCAGCTACTCATCTGTCGCACAACTCATAAGGCTCAGACTGCACCCTACAATATGCAAAAGGACATTTGGGAGAGTGGTGAAAAAGGTCCACAAAAAGGACCAGCATGATGTGTTTGTGATGTATGTAGAGCATGGGAATTCTCTGCAAATACTGACTTGTGTTCTTGGAGGAGCAGGCTTATGTGCATCAATAATTCCAAGGCTATGTCTCTCTCATGTCTCTATTCCATCACAATCAAACTCATAACCTGCTTGTCTTTCTGTCTTCCCTGATACACATCCTTCCTGGCTATGGTTTGTTTATTTTCCTCAGTAGTCCACTTTGTGGGATCAAACTAGAAATGGTGGCAGCAAAAGGAAGCCTCTGCGGAAATGACCCTTCTGTCTCTCTCCAGTGTCTTTTATCCACTTTGCACCCATAGCCAGAAGATGCAGGCCTGTGCCAAGACAGGCTGGCTGATCATAAAGGATATCTGGCAGTAGCAGTCCAGAGATGCTTCAGATCTTGGTGATTTACCAATTCCTTGAGTGGCTTCCCACGTACGTTGCGCTGCAGCAATGACAAAATTAGACCACTGATACAGTCAGATTACTTTCCCGTGTGACATACAGATGAGAAGTTGGTTTAACATCAGCTGAGAAAGCCCCTGAGGGCCAGTGAGTAAGTAGACACCACCAGTGACTAAGACTTTCCTGAAAGGTGTGGTCAGACTGGTGGTGGAGCAGCACTGCACAGCTCTGGAGCTGACAGCCAGGACCAGCAGTGTAAGCCACAGGTGATGGATCCAGCCCCAGCACAGCTTTTCCATGTGCTTGCACTGCACACTGGCAAAGTGTGTGCTGCACACGGGTTCACACATCTCTTTGCCATTACTTTTTTGTGTTTTTTTCTATTAAAGTGATGATCATTTTTGGTGTGTGGTGGTCATTTTTTCATAAGACATATGTCTAATTCACAAATGACCACTTGCCTAAACTGCAAAGCTATTACTTGCACAGATCAACATGGTCCTTGCTAATTTTGATGCTAGAATATAGCATTAGATGTTGATTTTTCTCCAACTGGTCTCTAGTGGTTAAAAAGGTATTTGCACTTTTGAACTCTTCACTGTTCAAAAACCACCCAGGGCAGAGAGGCCCTGTCAGATGCGTCCTGTATTTCATGGCACTCTAATGACAGTGGTGGTCTGGGCACAGGCACTTCTTTGAGAAGGAAAGTGATATCACAGAGGCAGGCTTCTCAATATCAGGAGCATGTGTATGAGGAGGCAGGATCAGGGCTTGGTCCTTTGGGTACTTCCATTCCTTCCCAAAGACTTTCAACCCTCTGTGGAAGATCTGTCTTGTGCCGGGTGGGGTTCTGTGCAAGCAGCTTTACAACAGCGCGAATGGCCCGTGTGGTCTCTCTTTCCTCCTAGCATCTCTCTCTAGTCCTTGCATTCCTAGGTGAGATGCATCATTCCTTTGCAGATTTTTACATCTCCAGTTTCTGAAAAGGAAGATTTGAAGTGGGGTTTCTGGGTCTGAATTGCTGAGAAAAAAGTCTATTTAGGAGCAGAGGAGGACTTACTCTGTGTGTCTCCTTTCCCTGCCTTTTCCTACTAGCAAAATGTTCTTTATGCTTCTGATAAGGGCAATTTCCCACCTATCTGCCCTTGTTTTCACCTTGGACATTTGTTCATCATCTTCTTACTGGAAGACAAAGCCTCTGGCTAGGGAGAATCTGCTCTTTCTCCAGCCCCTCTGAAATTCCTCTTCACCTCCCAGAATACCAAATATATCTGATAACTCAGACTTGCAGGTTTGATTGCAAGCTGCTGATAAAGCAATTTATCCTCAGGCATGGGAAAAGGCCCTGCCTGACAAAATATTCAATTATTCTGTGGATTTTCCCCACATCACTCTGACCATCAGATGAGACATCCTCCCTGCAGCGGTCAGGAGAGCATGGCAAGCCATTGCTAGTGCTTTCCAGGCAATGCATTTGCTCTCTGTAGCCCCTCTCTTTTATGAAGATCTGATCTCTTGCTGCATTTTCCTAACTCCCAAAAATAGGTGGCTTTGTCTGATTATGCTTAATGCTTCTGGGTGCATAATTGCAGGAGACAGGTGAGAGTGCACTGTTCTGCTTCCTCATCTCTTTTATCCAGCACTTTGTTAATGACAGCTGATTGTCCTGTCACTGTTCTGCCTGCATGCATGATTTATTGTAACATAGCAAATTGACCAACGTTTTCATGCTCTGTTTGAGCTTTCTTGTGTTAACCAAGGAGAGATCACAGTGGCTGGCTGGGCTGCCTGAGGTAGACATGGGAGTAGAAGCAGCATGTCCTGAAGGCTCCCTTTCCTTTGCCTACCCCCTGAGATGCACACTGAACGGCATCCTCTATAGCTGGGAGACTTGCCGAACAAAGCACCGGGTGGGCAACGATTACACTCGTCCTTGTGCCTGCCTCTGCTGCTGCACACCTCCTGGAGGCACTCCTCACCACACAGACATTTTGCAGGGCTTTGCTGTAGCTGTGAACCTCAGCTTTTCCTTTCAGATCGGCCTCAAAGGGTGCTTTACTTACAGGCTTCCTAGCACAGGACTTGTGCGGACACATTGGCATTACCAGCCCTTCAGCTTATATCTTAGAGGAGGGCTTCAGTTCCTCAAAACCTTGGATAAAATATTCTGGGGAAGCTTTCCCCATCTCTAAGACATGGATACTGTCAGGAACAGGGAAGAGACCTCTCCTCTCACCCAGCCTGGCTGCATTAGCATTCATCTTGTCCTGAAAAAAAAAATTAGCATGGGTGTCATCGTGGTGTTGTCTCCCACTTCCCATTTCGCTTTGCTCTGCGTGGGCAGATGTCACTTGTTTTCTTCTTTCTAAGGTGACTGCAGCTGGTGCTGTGGCTCTCGGTTTATGCCCGAGACCCTAAATGTTTCCCTTTGCTAAGCCTAATGAGTGTTACCTGATGTAAATTCAATCCCCAGCAGTGCTGCACCTGGCTGGGAACCTACATCTTACAGCCAGCCTTTGCTTTACTGCCTCTGCCCTTCACAGAGGCAAGTATTAAAAGTCAGAGCCTTTGACTGAAACCTGCCAGAAATGACGCCTGTTCCCCTCTGCTTGCCCAAGCCCATTTGTGCCAGTGACTCCCTGGAGACCTGCATCCAGTGCTGGTGCAGCACAGGGGCTCTGCAGAGGCCACTCTCCTGCTTCCAGCCAAGCCTCTCTGCCTCCAGCCAGGCAAAACCATTGCTGCTGCAGGAGGTTTCAGCTCAGCTGCCCATCCAAGGGGCTCGGGGGCAGCTTTTCTCTAAATAGTCAGCAAGGAGAAGCTTCCCAGTGGAAGGCATCCTAGTTGTTACAGGTTGGGCTGAGGGAGGAGCCATCCCTGTGTGGCAGCAGAGTTGAAAACCAGCTGAGCTGAGGTGGCAGCAAAGGCAAAGCAAGGCAAGGGAAGGGGCTGCGAGAGGGGTACGAGAGCACCGCGGAGAAAGGATGCTGGTGGCCGTCCTTCAGGCTGCGAGCCTGGGTGGAGGTCTATCCTTTATCACCAGTCTTTGAGATCCTGCTCCAAACTGCCTGCTTTCCCTCCTTTGGGAAACCAAAGTCACTTCATAATTCACAGGTTTTGGCCTTTATAAGATTTTTTTTTTCTACCAAAGTCTTGTAGGAAGGGGAAATGTAGGACAGGTGGGTAGCTTTAGGAAGTATCAACCTCTTGATCTGAAAACAAGTTCTCTTTATCTCCTGTTCTAAATCTCTGTAACGTCTCCAGTGACCTCCGACAGATCCCCAGGAAGCAAAATAAACACTGGGTTTGGTCTGGTTTATTCTGCAGAACAACTACTTGCAAAATCAATGGTGGGTTGTTTTTCTTCTCCTTTGCTGAAGCCAGAAATAGGTCAAGCAGCACACCAGCGTTTCTGAGGCAGCCACAAGTGACTGGTGTATGCAGGTATGTTTCAGAGACGGCCTCTCTCTCGGGGTTAATGTTCTTCTACCTAAAATCCCCGCAGCTTCCCTCTGCTAGAAGAAGGAAGTAAATTGTTTCTAGCAGAGAAACAAAACCACTTAGATTTCCTTGAACAAAGAGGGCAGGTTTTTCAGTAGAAAATATATCTACTACATCCTCCTATGAGCACCATGTCCATGACACCTGGCTTTTCTTTTTCATGTCTGACATCTGTGCTTGGGAGCCTCAGCCCTTCACTGGAGACCCCCTCTCATTAGCATTGTGCCTTGCCTGGGGTAAGGCAGAAAAAAACTTCTTAATGGAAGTCAGTGAAAGAGTCTTGCATTGTATGAAGCTATTTCAGATCACATATGGAGTTGTCGGGTCTGTTCTGAGTTAATTTGGTCACAGCAAGACAGCAATATTCACAATATTTTAGGTCCACTCTTCATTAAGATTGTCCCACTTAATTTCCCTTGGAAAATCCCAGCCCTAGTGATTGACTTTATTTTCTGCAGATCTGTCAAATCTTTGCTTGTCTAGTTGGAACGTTTGGCAGCATTTTCAGTGACAAACAACTGCAACAAACTGCTTCAAGGGCTTTCACAAGAAATCATGATGTTGGGAAAAATAGGGGTCTTTGTTTTCTTGTGTGCTGTGTGACCCCCTTCCCTTCAGAGCACACACAGCCAGGGTGCAAAGGTGACAGCTCACAGATTCGTTTACTATTACTCCTAATTGTTAGGGCAGCAGAGGAGCAGTAATTAGACACGTGTGCCGTTCTATTTCCTATCTACACCGTGGTTTTTAATACCAAACTAGCTTGCTTGAAAGGCTAAGTTCTTGGAGCTGAAACCTGGGAGACACCAGGCAGCTGCCACTGATGTGCATGGACTGAGGACTGCTGAAATGTGCCTCTCCCCGCTTCCTATGAGCGATGAAGCCAAACAGCAGAAGTAATTTGTGGGCTTTCTCCAGCCAAGGTCATAGGAGCAAACAAACCGTCAGTGTGTTTTGGAAAATGAAAATGAGAAACCTGCTTTATCACAGCATCTGAATGGGAGCTGCTCAGAGAGGAAAGCAAAGAAAGCCAGAGATGGGAAATGTCCGTCCAGGGTTTTCACCCTGGTGCCATGTGGCTCTGTGTCCCTGGGGACTATTCAGCAGCATAGCCACTCTGACAAGCCCAGCAGAGCGACGCCTTTCCTTGCCAGCTTCCTCACCAGCTCTTCAGAAGAGATCAGAACAGCCCCGCTCAGATAACACCTACTGTGCTCACATTTGTTTTCTCTCCTTCCACCCTAAAAGTCTCTTTCAACATCTCGTGTTAGCTGCTGCAGCCTCTTTCCCTCTTGCATCCTAGTATGCACAAATTTTCCCTTCAGTCCAGAGGATACATAGTGAAGCTGAGCTTTCTCCACTGGAACCTTGTAATTTCTCCTCTCCTTGAATTCCTGCATGACCAAGGTGGTCGCACTTCTTTTCAGCCTCAAGATCTTTCATGAGTCTACTAATCTTTCCTTAGGGATTTTGCTCCAACATTGGCTCTTTATTCCTACACAGTATCTGATCTTAGTATTTTATTATTTTTTCCCCTTCCCATTGTACCTGTTACACTACTCTGTCTTTTAAATAATTTGGTAGCAAATAAATAATTTTAAATAAT
>JANIJG010004222.1:0-20674 GCA_024611175.1 Megaceryle torquata | reverse complement strand
ATAATTTGGTAGTCTCTTGCAAACTACCATCTAGAAGTGACCCTGGCCTTCCTCAGACAGGGCAGCTGATTGTATCTTTAACACTTTCAGGGATTTGGAGTCAGTCCAGCATTAAAGTAGGAGTCAGTCTTGATAAAATGAAAGTGGACTTGCATTTCTGCAAGCTGAACTAACTTATGGACTCGTGGAATTATGTTTACTTCCAAACCCTGGAAAAAATACTTGGTCTACTTGGCTGCAGAAAGCACTGGAAGCCTCATGATGGAGCATCTTCAAAACTAATTCAGTTTACACACAGGTCTGACATTTATTCAGGTTCAACTGTCTGTGATGTTTTTGGAATTCACTGATCAAATTCAACATCAGAGAGAAGCTCGTTTCTTAGCGCCGTTCGTGGTTGTATGTTCCATGTAACATCACTTCCTAGGGAGCAGACTTTGTATCGTTCATGCAAAGAAAAGAGCTTCTACCTGCTTTTGTTAATGATGGCTATTACGGCAGGCACAAGGAACAGGCAGCCAAGGCTGAGATCCCATTGTGATGCACAGTGTATGAACACAGACTCTTACACTGTCCCTGCTTTCTAGTCCACTCTAATTGCAGCCTGTCACGGTCAACATACTAGTTTTTCCATAATGGAAAACAGACATAGTGTGTGTTATACACAGCTAAAAGATACTGGGAAAGCTGGAGAAAAAAAGCTCCTGACTTTTCATTTATGATGATTTTTTTGTTGGTATGTATAATTTATCTATTCAATAAAGGGTAGTTATTGCCATATTGACCCACAGCATTTTAATAAAGACTAACTGTGGACTGACAACCTTCTTCAAACTCCTACTTAAAAAGTAACAACTGCTAGGCTATAATGAACAATAGTCTGTGAACATGGGTTTGTTTGCTGGTTGTTTTGGTTGGTTTTTTTTTTTTAATGAAAGGTTGTTTTGGATTTTTTTAAATGAATGGGTTCATTTATGCCATTTTTCCTACCTCTACTATGTGTATTTTGGAGGCGCAGCCCAGCACCTTTACAGAACAAGGCTTTAGTACATGAGGGGACAAGCAGAAAGCAGCAGGTTACCAGAGTTTGATGGGTAACCACCCAGACGAGAAGAGGCTGTGTGTACCTCCTTAGCTCAGGCCAGCGGGGAAGGAAAGCCCCTTTGCTTAAACAGCTGTTAGAATTTGGGTGATAAAAGTGCTTGCCCTGCCTAGCTTCGGTGTGTTGGTGGGGTGTGATCTCCTGCTTTGCTGTTCTCTGCCCTCTCCGCAGTGCTGATCACCCGCGTGAACTGCTAACAGTAACACTGCCAAGAAAGCCCGGGAGGGTGTGGAGGGTGGGGTAAGAAACACAAGGTGGCTTTTTGTCCCCGGGCTTTCCCGTGGAAACTCCTATATGAAGCGTTTTACTCCTGTTTGTTGCTAATTTGATATTTGTATCAGTGCTGTGGTTTGCCCTTTATATCCTGGTATTCTGTTACACCTTCCTTACTGAAATCTGCCCGGCAAGTAACAAAGGATGCTGTTTATTTCTGAGCCTAAAGTCTAAGGAAAGAGTCTGATGAGAAAGCTTTGATTGCACTGGAGTGGCTGGGGACAGAGGGAAGGGTATGGGTAAATATTAGCAAGGGGAGTATAGATGAGCATGGGAATGCCATCTTAAATGCCAAGATTTTGTGTGAGGTTGTAATTTGTTTGTTAACTAAATTAAGTGACTCTGAAGCACAAACAGTTGGACAAAATCAGATCAGCCAAGGAGTCTCCCTGTAACAGCCGCTTTCAGCAAAAGCAAAACAACAAAAAACCCTGGGAGACCCAGACCTGATGTTCATCTTTCCTGCAGCATCTGCAGCGCCAGGGGACTTGCTTGTAACTTGATGCACCAAAGAGATTTGTGGTACAGCTCCCTTTCTCAGCCTGTGCTGTGAGGCAAAGCAGGTCAGCTATCAACTCGCTCTTCCCTTGGGACTTCATCCCTCTGAAGTCAAGGGGAGTCTTTGCATTACCACCAGCTTCACAGACTTTGGAGCAGGCTCTGAAGCTTGTCTTCAGCCAGCTGAACCCTGTTCGAGTTCTAAAGCATAATATTTCTTATTGGTTTCTTGTTTCCCGAGGCTGTGAAGAGTCTTATGTGAAAGACAGGGCTCAGGGACTTGAGTCTTAAGTCTACTCCCTGAAGTGCACAGGGCTGAGAACAGAGGGGGAGCTGCAGAAACAGCAGCGACTGCTCCAGAGTTACCTGCCTGCCCCAACCCTGTGGGGAGCTGGTAAATGAGGTCCTGTGATGCCTCTGACCCGAGTCAGTGCAAAGTGGCTTCAGCAGCAGCAGCGGTAGGAGATTACCATCATCATCACCTCCTTGGCTGTCAGCCAGCAAAACAGAGGGTGAGGTGGCAATGTTGTTGGGCTGCACGGGCAAAATGGGCAAGGCAGGGCGAGGGTACGTGAGCAGTGCTCTGCTCCAGCCCCACAAAACCCTGGGGACCACACTGGCTCCAGGTGAGCATTTCCTCCTTCCCCTCGTGGCTGGGGCAATGATGTTCGCTCTTCACCTACACCTGAGCTGGCTGTTAATTCATGTCTCACTGAGGAGAAAAAAGGACGCTGAGGTATCACTTCTAAGTGCTGGCTGCTGCTGCTGCTGCTTTCTGTGAAATTATTTTTAAGGTGGTCATCATTTTTATACAGAGCTACATCCAGCTAAGTGATATTAAAAGGAAAACAGTATTTAACACAAAGCACAACCTCTGCAGAAAACAGAGACCGTGCGAGGCAAAAGATAGACACAAGGGTCGTTCTAGATCAGCATCTTTTTGCTCTGGCCCTCGTACCAGTCAAGAAGGGCAGGCTGTTCTCTGTCAAGTGAAGTCAGACTCATTGAGAAGGATATGTCAATGTGATCGTGTAGGCAGAATGATTTCATCTTTTTGGATAGGTAGTGTGAAGTGGGAGCCGATGAGCACGCGGCTCTCACAATTATATAGCATTCAGCGTACAAGTTGATGGTTTAGGTGTATTTACTCTTACACTGAGGCAAAAAAAGGAGATGATTGCTCTGGGTGGCCTTTAATGGGAATGGCAGAGCTGTTAGGAAGCTAATAGTCATCGCTGTAAGTCACTTCTGATTCAGCTTTACTTGGAAGGAATGATGGAGAACAGCCTCTCTGAGGAAAGCTTGGGGGTTAGAAAGAGCCACTAAGGGAGTCTGAAGTCACTCTCTCCAGCAGGGCCAGACTGTTGCTCCAGGCAGATTTCAGTAAGGAAGGTGTTGCAGAGGAGGCCCTTGGCCAAGGCTGATGGGGCTGCTCCTTAGCACGCATAACCACCACGGACACGCTGGAGACCTTGCTTGGTGGCAGCCACTTCTGTGCAGTGGCTTCAGGGAGCCATCCGAGTAGAAGAGTTACACAGGGATAAAGCAGAACTGAATATATGCATAAAAATATGCATAATGCAGGACTTGAATATAGGCATACGCTGCAATGCAGCTGTACCCAAGCACAGCACGAGCTGAAGCGAGCAGTAAATGTGCCCTCCACAGCTGCCCAGGCACTCAGACCAGAGTGTTGGCTGCATCTCTTGGCCGCTTTGGGGCTGCTGCTTCCCTTCAGTGCGATGCACACGGCTAGTGGGCATGTGGGCAGCAAGGCAGGCCCACCCTGGGGGTGGCTTTCGGAACCTGGTTCTGCTGCCTGGAAGATGCCCCGTGAACTCTGTGCTCATCCTGACTGACGCAAGGGGAGAACAGCCACACTGACCTCCAGTCCAGCTGCCTGAAACCCACCAGTCTTGTTCTCATCAGAGGGCTGTGTTTCCATTGCTGCTTAAGCGAGCCAGCTCAGCTTCCCTGGGCAGAGACCAGGAAGCTTGGCCAGCTCCTGGCCCCTGAGCTTCACAAGGACCCCACCCTGGCTTTTGGTGGCACCGAGATCTTACTCCACCCTGCAGCTTCTCCTTTTTTCTGCTCACTCTGATACCTGCTCTCCACATCCTGATGTCAGGCAGATGAAGACATGTTCCGTGTGGTTAGCCCTAGTTTAATGCTTTCCTGATAGCTTATTTGGTGGGTCTATTTACCCCTGGGGAGCGTATTTCCCTCGGCGATCGGTCTGTTCTGGAAATGGCTACTGTGTGTGCTGTTGGATGTAAAACACAAGGGCTACTGACCAAAAAAAGCTTGATGGGAAGGAAGAAAAATGATGGTTCTTAATTTAATTCAGAGGCCATTTTCCCCTTGCTCTGATTCGCCCCTTTTGTGCTTTACAGTTGCTGCAATATTTGTTGTTTTGCATACATGCGCAAGTACAGTACTTTGGTGTAGTTCACAGGGGAAGATGAATCCATCACAGAACAACTCTGGCACGCACTAGAGCCAGTCAAAACCTCTGTGTAAATCTGCTTTGGGCTTCTGATGAGCAAGTCCCTTCTGTCCTCGCCGCTTCCAGGCTGCCAGGAGAGGGCAGGCGCAGGCAGCTGCCTGCAGCCCATGGGAAAATGAGAAACCCTGCGTACACGGGGAAGAAACGTAAATCTACAAAGCCAATAAAAGCAGAGAAGTGTAATATCAAATGACCTCGCAGCGCATCTAACGCCTGCTCACGGAAATTACAGAAGCAGAAAAATAATGCAGATTTGCCGTGTTTCCAGGTGTGGATGTGAAGTAACAACCGAGAGCCAAATACCTGCCCTGCTTAGGGATTTTTAAAACAATGAATCCAGCATCACAGGTTGAGCCTTTTTTTTGCTTGTTTCTAAGTAATATTTCTTTCTGCTTGCTCCTGGAGCCAACCCGCAGGCTCTCCAGTGCGAGCGGGCATCCAAAGAAGGCTGATGAAGAAAATCAGGGGAAGAGTTGTGGGTTTTTCTCTCTGACTTCTCAGATGAACGTGGGCAGGTGAGCTGGTACTCCTTGCTGGTGGCTGAGCAGCTGAGTAGACTGTGGGGGTCAGGTTCTGCAGCCCTGCTATCGCTTTCTAAAGCTTCCTAAACCCAGCAGTGGTGTCCTTTGTGCTTCCCCTTGTCAAGCTGCAGGGTGCCCGGTAGTCTGCTGTGGCAGAGGGGAGACCTGGCAAAGGGCTTGTGAGTCCTTCATGTACCTGCTAGAGTTAAGGCTGTGTGGAACAGGAGGCTTGGTCAGCCCGGTGTGAGTTTTAAGTCCTCTTCCAGATTTTCTGTATTCAGACTCGAGGCGTGTTCTTATTAGGCTGATTTGACTGTGTTTTCAGAATTGCAGATGAGCACACCCCCCTTTGTGTGCTGGCACACGCGTAGGGGCACTCTGAACATTTAGGCCACAGATGCCAGGCTGGAGCTTCCTCCTGCAGATTCCTTTAGCGTGCCATAGAAAGCAGCAAACCTTCAGTGGCTGGCTGCCTACTCCCCTAAGCCAGTGGTAGCAGGGGTCTGTTGATTGCAACAGAGACTTACACTCAGGGAAAGACAGTTTCTGTCAAAACTCATCAGCAAATCTGAAAAACTAATAAAGCAAACCCTACAGAACCAGTGTTTTCTACTACTTTTGATATTCCATAGTTCAGTGGCTTCTAAGTATAGACAGAATGCTGCTACAGGGTCTTCTTCACAGAGGGAAGTTGCTGATAAGGCTTCAGTGATTCCCATTACATGCCTAGGGATTAAATTGGAATTAAAGCTATAGCCTCACATTAGATAAGCTTGATTAATAGAGTAGGTCCCTCTGTGGACTTCGGGACAATGCCAGTCACCTGGGAGCCTCGGAGGGTGAGGCCCTGCTGCGCCTGCTTTCAGGATGAGTGTGCCCCTAGCTCCTGGCAGAGCTTCCAGTGGGGTTGAAGCGACCTCAGAAACCAGAGTTGCTGCTCCTTTGTAATCAAGTCTTGCGTGCTCTGCTGCAGCCTAAGGTGAGCTTGCTGTATGATGAAAGAGGTGTCTTGCCATTAGTTGAGTGCTTTGCCTCAAACGAGTATGATCCACCAGTCATGTGGAGTTACTGTGGCAGGACAGGTGCCACGTTATGTGACTGCAGAGTGTCCAGGTGGCAGAGCAGAGCAAGCTCTCCTGTATCTTCCTGCCAAAGAACGCTACAGGAGCGGTGTTGAAAGCAGAGACGTATCACAGGAAATTGGGCTCCTCACTAGGGGAAGATCATCTCCCCTCTCATGGGAATTTGAAGACCTGAGTGTAAAGGATACAGTCTGCTCTGAGCTCTGAAGGACACCCTGATGTAGATTATTGACCACAGGGCAAGGAAAAGGGTTGGAGAGGTCCCCACTGCTGTAGGACCCTGGCTGCAGGGTGTACTGACTTGTTCCACTACCCCGTAGGTATGTACCTGTATTAACCCTCCAGTGGGACTCTGCTAATGCAAGTACAAATCTAAACAAGTCATCGTACGTCCTGGTGAGGTGCAGAAGGTGGGAAGCACAAGAAATTACGTGTTTTTTAGGTTTTTAGGAGCAACTTTGGAAACTGAGGATCTAGTGGAGCAAGAGAGCAGGAGTGAAGTGCATTTCTACTTAATAATAAAAATTATTAATACTAAGACACTATTCCAGTGCTTTGTGATAGAGAAAAAAAATATTTAGCTTACATCACAAACAAATGGAAGATCATGGATGATTAAAATGATCATTAAAGCATGGGAATGACACTGGCATCACAGACATCTCTGCAAACTATTTGAACAGTCAATCATTTCTTCATAATACTGGTATTTACAGTAACACAATGGGAATGCAAGGCATTTCACTGCAGGCAGCCTGGTGTTTTAAAATACGCTTGCAGCATTAACATCTGGAAAGAATAGGTATGGTCTGTGTTCAAAACAGGGGTAATGCTACAGTTCAATTTTCAGGCTTTAGTATAATAAGCAGATGCAAAGAAAATGCAAATGAGGGAGAAGGTTGAACAAGGGCTTTAAAAAGAGGATTTGCGACGGAGAGTTTAGAGTAGGATGATTTTGATTATGTTAACTGTACGAGATAAAATGAAGCTGGGGGTATTCATAATTAGAAATGAAAAAGAATTTAAAGATAAGGTGATAGAATATTATTAGCAACTGCAGGCAAAGCTTTCCTATTTGTGGTCATTATTAGTTGCCTTCTTTGGATCTAACTAAAATAAAAGGTAAGATACAGCTCTGTTTCAGCGCACAGCAGGAAAGAAAAACCAGAGATTTTCCTCTGCTCTCAAGGGCTCAACTCCCTTCTAACTGGATGGTTAATTTTTTTTTTTTTTTGCTAAAAATGAGGCTTCAGAATTGGGCTACAAATGTGTTAGTAGCCCTCAGAAACTTTAAAAGGCACTAGAAAAGAAGTGCCATCGTGTGCCGTGCCACATTCTATGATATTGGGAGCAGATAATCAGGTGCTCCATTTTCATTTTCTCTTTTAAGGATAAACAGGGGATGCTCAAAGATAGGAAAACGAAGAAGAGTCAAACTAATCAAAGAAATGCTCAGAATTAATTTGCAGAAATCCTTGCCACAAAATACCACTTTATCAAAGAGGATGGTGCGGTGCAGGAGAGAGTGTAAAGTGAAGTTCTTAGTCCTTGCTGTTGAGTTGTCCCAGCCCTATGATGTATCTGCCTCTTCTCTAATATATTTAACAATAGCCTTTTCTCTTAGGTATTTTTATGTTTTGTTTGGGTTTGTTTGTGGGTTTTGTCTGTTTGGTTTTTTTTTCCAAGCAGTTGCTACTGCTCAGTTAAAATTTTGGGATGAGAATTCCCATACTCCAGTTACCTGATTGAAAAAAGAAAGAAAGAAACAAAAAGCAACAAACCAAACCCATGCCACCCAACAGATGAAATTTGTAGATCTTTCCACCTGCTTTTCATTCACAGGTACAGATCCAGCTGATGGTGAGGCAGAGCTAGCAAAGCTTCATTGTTTGTTTGGAAAAAACATGTCTTTGCTATTCCTGTCTGCTGGGGCTCTTCCCACTTTCCAAGCAGGTCTCTGTGAGACCCTCAGCACACAGCCGAGTACTTCCAATGAAGAGCAGAGATTTGAAATCAGCAGCCTCTTCTAAAAAAAGTCCCAGTGCCCACGAGGGTGATTCAGATAGTACTGGCAGATGTGGAGCAGTGCCAGGATCACTCCACCTCGCTGAGCACAGGAATAAATTCACTTCACTACCTACTACTCACCTCTCATTAGCCAGACATAGAGTGAAGGAGCTGATTTGCGTTGAGCCCCATCCAAAGCTGTCCCCAGTCACTATGTCTGCGATACCCCATACAGAGGAACCATGAGCACTTTGTTGACACTACAGGAAGGTTAAACTTCTTAGGTTTGGGTGCATCAAACACTGCTTTGGGCAGGTCATGAGGCCAGCTGCTGATCCCCGTTATACCAGCAGAACGCTGATTATGGTTGAGTTACTCCAAACCAGAATGGCAGGAACAGACCAGAAACTGGTGAGGTTATGGTCATACTTCCAGGCATGTCTACCAGAAAACATAAACAAACCCACAACTAATAGGTCCCTTGCCTTGCATGCCAAATTATCAGAAAAATACTAGGCATACAGAAGACATGGGCAAGGGATCTTAACCTTAAGGATGCTGGTACCTCCTATAAATGTTTGGCTTGTGCTTTCATAAGGCAAACTAAAACTTCATCTCAGAATCCAGACGGTTTTAATGCCCTTGAAATCTTTGAGTTGGCAATAGAAAAAAAAGTAGGTACACTGCTGTACAAGGAAACTGGGGAAGACAACACGAAAGTGCTGCTAGGAGACTGTTCTCTGTAGAATAGCAGTGAAAGAAAATATAGGCAGGAGGAATCTTCAATTAAGATAGTATAAGGAAACAAATATTTGAGGAACCAGTAAATCAGCTAGATAAGGGTAGAATAAATGTAATTCAAAGACCAATTTCTTGTTGTAGTATGTTACAAACATCAGAGCGCAGGGCTGCATTTGATGATGGACTATACAGTAGAAAGTTGGAAAAGAGGCAGCAGCTCTCTGTAAAGCTCACTGAAAGATAAATAAATCACAAGGGTTATTGCATCATACTGTCAGTGAGGTTTTTAATAAGTAGGTACAATTATTTTAGGCATGAAGAAAATATAAGAAATATCTGCCCCCAAGGGCTGTTATTTTCTCAACAAATGTGCTGGCAGAGAAAGTCAAGCAGAGACGTAAATATAATGGGATGGGAAATTACGTACCGGGGAAAAGGAGTTTGTGACACTGTTAAAAGTACCCAGGACAGAGAAGCAGATCCCAGTGGAAGAACTTCACAGAAGGAAAAAATAAAAAATAAAAATCTCCCATTTTTACATATATCAGTGGAAATGGGATGCAAGGCATAAAGCTAGGCATCAGTAATTTCATACAACACATCAGACGTACGGGGCACTAGAAATAAGCTTAGGACGAGCTCTGCAGTTGGCCGGTGCTGGGATGGGAGGTGGCAAGTCCCACTTCATACGTGAGGGCCAGTTTAGAAAGCCTTCACACCTTTTCTCTTAGCACTGAGCATTTAATGCATTGAACCAGTGCTCTATCCTGGGGTGAATAAAGGCTCCACCAGTTCAACTTCAGTCCAAGCCTAACAACTCAGAAGTAGTTTTCTCCCAAGAAACAACACCCCAAATAAGGACTGGAGGATTCGAAGCATTAGGGAGCACCAATCGAGGGTTTAGTAGATTACCAGAGGAAGAATGACATGTATTTCTCTATTAGGGAAAGTAAACATAAAGCAGTGGAGAAAGTTATAAAGTAAAGAAAGATAAATGTGGCAGACCAAGCTTTCACACTTAGATTCAAATGGCATCGGTGAGCGGGAGGATAAATTAAATGTACAACTTGAATTTTAAACCGGTCCTAGTGACTTAGGAAGGTGCCAGCTAAGTGCAGTCTAGCGATATACAGCAGAGGGCAGTCCATGTATCTTATTTGCAGGGTGCACAGAAATTTTCAGTCTCACACCAAGCTCGCTCCTGGCCTGCCAACAAGAACCTTAAATTCTCTTGGCTATTTCTGGTCTCCATTTCTGTAGATGTTTCAGTTAGGTTTTAATGTGCTGGTTTGGTTTTGTTTTTTTTTTTTTAACCTGTGTATTGCATCTGGATGGAGATTTGCAGAGGCTTTTTTTTAAAAAAAAAAAAAGCTCTTGGGAGAGCAGCACTAAACCCTGTAGCAGCCCTGAGATGTCAGGTGTGGGTACGGGAGGGTACAACCACTACCCATGCATGGAGCCAACGTTGCTCTCACTCTCTGTTTCAGGGCTAGTTTGTAGAGCCTGGCAGTGGCAGGCATTTAAGCATGTGAGCTGAGCATCCTTACAGTCTGAGGGAGAAAACCCTCCTCTGTCTACCCCTTGGAAAAGAAAATTGCTGTGGTTACTGTAGTAACCACGATCTCATCTGCCAGCAAACGCCGACTCCTGAGCAGTCAGTACTGCAGTTGTGAAGTGCTGCACATGTATCAGGGTAGCAAATAGGGCTTGGATAGCATTTTCAAAGTCATCTAGGCCACCCCTTTGCCCCAGGGCATGAGTGGCTTTACCTTCACCAGGTAGGTGCTTGTCTAACTCGGTTTTTAAAATCTCCAGTGATGGGGAAGGGCATATTTTCCCTTGTCACAGCTGTTGCCTGTTTCATAGCCCGCAGCGTGAAATGGATGGCATTTCCATACAGTTTTTATATTCACTGGTGTAATTGTAGCTCGTGTCTCTGGTTGTTTAATAGATTGCACTAATGACCAGCTATTTGGGTAGTGATCTTTGTCACCGTCCTTTTAATGTTGTGGGAGTCGGAATACAATCATGTAATGCTGAGGGGGTGGTGAAGAGCAGAGCTGTCCTCTGACTCTCCATGGCTGGAGAGCACCTGAGCAGACTCACAATAAGCTTTTGTCTATCTAGTCTGTCAGGCTGTATTCCTTATTTATAGAATTAACTCTCCCAAGCTTAAAGTAGTTTCAAATCGTTCTTGTTTGTGACTCGGTGCCTGCCTTTTGGCTTTTCAATTTGCTGTCACCACTAAGTAATAAATCCAGGATAACAGCGGGGTGTGAGAATATCCAAGTCTTGAGGAAGGAAGGAAGAAATGGCCACCTAAGTAATTGCTGACTAGAAGGTGTAACAAGTTTATCAGCTGAGATAAGCCAGAGGTCATAACGCCTGAAGAAGAAAAGAGGATGGTTGTTTTAACCGAGATGATACCCACAGCACGAGTGATTCACCCACTTGTTCAACAGTTTAGCTTTCCATTACTGGCATGCTTTGTTTCCATCTATGACATTCCCAGTTTTCAGGCATAATAGTAAGCAAACCAGTAACAGCAGAAGGAATACCATTTCCATGAAAGTGTTCCAGTCCTGTGATAGTTTTTTTCTGGTTTATTTGCCACTCTGAGCTTGTGCATCCTCTTTTCACACCCCACTCCTGACAGTAACTTGGTCGGTTGCCCTGAGGAGTAGGTTGGACGCGGATGCTGCTCTATCGCACTCTGCAGCAGGACGGAGACAAGGAGATTATTTAGCTGCCTCACAATGCTTTTCTATCTCATACTTTGCTTCATTCAAGTGGTTACAAATGCTTTTGCAGACTTTAAGCTTTTAATATATCAATAAAGAGTATGAAGGGTTATTTTTTATTTATTTATTTATTTATTCCGCTCTTTTTGGTTGCCAATTTTCCACTTTGGGTTTTTCCCAGGTAAACTCTGTCGTGCTTACTCTGCTTTCATTTCCTGAAGGACAGGAAGCGATGTGTGAACTTTGCCATTTGGCCATAAGGCTCTTCTCTCTCCTGCCTCCCATTCCTCTTCCTCCATGCTGCTCTTGTTTCTGGACAGAAATGAGATCAGTTTCAAGGTTTGGTATAATCTCCTGTGCAACCTCCATGATGAGTTTCAGGGTTTTAATGGTTGCATGGATGCCACTAAGAGCTCTCTTCCCAGCCCTCAGAAACTCTGCTGCTTCTCCTATCCTGCCTATTTCTCTACTCCTTAGGGAATTTTTTGCATCAAAAGCTAAGAAATGGAAATATAATGATTGCTCAGTGAGGGTAACTGGGTTTCTTCATGGACCCATCTCCATCCACCAAGCTGGATGCCATTTGAGACCTGGGGCTTGCTAGGATTACTCAGAATAGCCCACAGAGGCTGTAGGCACCATCAGAAAGCATCAAAATGAGATTCATTCATGAAAAGGCAGACAGGGAAAACAGCTGAAGCCATCATCCTTCACGGGAGGTCACCCCTAAACCTCTGCAATGGGACAGGTGTGGGGAGAGAGGCAGGAGGTAAGGCCCAGGCCTGGCACCACAGTCTGAAATGGGCAGCCTGGCTGAAGAAGTTCAGAACCAGTAAAGGCATTTGACCACCAAGCCCTTCAGCTCCTCGCTGAGCCACTGCTCCCACCAGACAACCCAGCAGAGTAGTAGCCCTGTTACGCCTTTGCCCAGCTTGGAAGGATGGTCCTCTTCCCAGGTGAAGGGGTAGCCATAGAAACACAAGCAGTCACCAGCTGAAGACTCCTGCCCATGTTGTTGTGGGACCTTTGCAAGGAAAGATCCCCGCTTACAGATCAGAATCCCTCAGTCATTTGCCTGAGTGATGGGACTGCCAGGCTTAATTTAATTTTTAACTGGCTAAGATTTGAGTGATCTGGTTGTTGCAATTCTCCGGAGACAAAAAAAGTGCCTTTATTCCTGCTTCCCACTGATCTGACTTTGATTAAAAAAGCAGATTAGTTATCACTGAGGTAAAGCCCTCAGCTGATCGGCATTTTTGGCCGGAGTATTGCGTGCTTAAATGATAACAGGGCTATGTGAACACACAGCACCTTTTTGTTAAAGGTGCCTCCCAAGTAATGAAGCGTTACATAAAAACGAAATTGTCCCCAGATAGTTTTAGTCAGGATTATTTGGGTAATACACAGAGCAACAGCTTATTAAAATGGAAGAAGCAAAGAAAATAATAATGATGAAAGGCATCCTTGATTCAAAGCGATATTGCCTGCCTTACAGCATTGACGTTTGTGTCAATATCATATTAGTGGTAATCAAATTTCTCATTGTCTGCTGCAATGTAACCAACTCCTTGGGTAGAAAACCCCATTAATCATGTAGGTGCACTCCCTGTGTCTGTGATGGTGGCAAGATAAATTAGGTGGCACTTTGCAGATCTGGTCAGGGAGAGGAGGGCTTGCATTGAGTATAGCAAGAGAAGGATAAGCAAAATCTACTGCTAGATCTCTTTCCTTGACATTTGCTCTGTGCCAAGCCAAAGAACGGCTCAGAGACTGTAATTTTATTAGCTGTCTTGCATTATCTGTATCGCAGTTTTCATTTTAGAGCAGATGAAAGTGCATTTCTATGCTTAAGGCCGCACATCGTGGGGACTGAGTTCCTGTAACTCTGCAGATCGTACAGGCATTTTAACCAGCTGAAAACAAGAGTGACACTACTCTATTTCACAGTCTTGATCTTGATTGATAGAAACTACAATGCTATCAGGAGACTATGGAGACCTAAGTCTACCACAGCTCTGCCACTGACCTCTTGCATGATGTTAGGCGGGTCTTTTCATTTTCTCTACCTCGTTTCCCCAGTCTGAAATGCAGGTACCAGTACTCCCTGCACCCCTTACACACAGAGTTAATAATGCAATGTTAATGTTTGTGAGATAGAGACAAAGAAAGACCTTGTGGGAGTGGGTTTTTTTAAATACTTGGGTGTCTGAAGCCACGCGAGATGAGGCTGCGCGGCACAGGGTGGCTGCCAGCTGGCTGGATGTGGCATGTTGAGGCTCTGCACCCTGCCCCTGGCTTTCCCTTCACAGCTCAAGGTATGCCCTTGGAAAAGCCACTCGCTGTGCACGCAGACAGCAGGCTGCTCTGTAAATAAATGTGCAGTTTTGCTGCAGCCGGGATTATACACATGGGAAACTTCACTCCAGGGACCTTCCTTTCCAGTAATCCCCCTCTTGATTTCTAGAGCCTGTTCTTCTTAACTCACTGACTTGATTCCATATAGTTTGCCTGTGCTTCAACCCCAGATGTGTGAATTACCTGAAGGGGCTGTATGTTTGAGGAGGTGATTTCAGCATTTAAATGGGCGGAGTTTACCTGAGCGATCTGTTTTACCTGAGTGATCATACCTTCAGAATATTCAGCTACAAAGTGGTGACAGTATCTCTTACCTTCTGACACGGTGCTCTTGGTAATAAAAATGCCAACAGGACTCTGCTCTCTAAGGCAGTTTGGAAATCTTTGGTTGTCCATAGCAACCTGAAGGCATTGAAATACCAGCTCGCACATACGTGGGGGTTTGAAATGCTGCTGTTACTGGAGGCTGCTAGGAACAGCCTCTCTGCTTCGTCTCTGTGTTGACGTTCTCCTCGTTGCTCCTGCCCACCCCACAGAGACTGCTGCTTTTGTCAGCACAGCGGTTTTTACCCAGCAGCCAGTCATCCTCCCTTGGAGGCGTGCACTGTGTGCAGCCAGAGAGAAACTGGTACCAAGGCAACACGTGCATGTGCAGGGAAGTCCTAACCAGTTAGACTCCATCCTGCAAAGACATCAGTGCTGTGATGTCTACCACTACAGAGTGCACGACAGAGCTGGAGCCATCACAGGAGACCGCCGAGTTCACTAGCGGTGGATGCATTGTAAAGGCAGACTTTCTTTTAGTTGAAAGTAGGAGAAAAAGAGACACCAGAGCCACTTCGTCTCACACTCTCAGGTCTCTTAGGCTGCAGCCTGGGCAAAACCCCTCTTCCCTGGGCCACAGCTAACAAGTGGGAGGCTGGGCAGCATCCCAGGCTGTAGCCACATCACTGGCCCAAAGCAGTGGCTATGTGACAGGACTCAACATCGCGGGGTTCCCCCCTCTGCTGTGAATGTCTCAAATTAACACACCTGGTCACCCTAAGCCTGTTACTGACCCTGTTACTGGTTGTGCCCCTCACGTGCTTTGGAAGACCTGCATGCCAGGCAGCTAATGCATGCTCTGTCCTGATGCAGGGTGTTGTGACAGCCCTGTGAAAGGGTCACTGCCATGGGTGCTTCATCACTGCTTGTCACCACCTCCCTCCTTCATACAGCACTCTGTTGGGAGCCAGAGCCTGGACCAACTGCTCAGCTTCAGAGAGACACTTTTGCAGTATTAGAGTATGAAGACATTTTCAGTAGCTTCTGTACTTTTGGCAGCACCCAGTCCCTGCTGTAATTAGGCTTGGGTGTCCTCCAAAACGGCAGAAACTTCAAAAGCCCCAAGCCTAACCTTGGAGGAATGTAGGTGGGGCTGTGATCTCTAGCTAGTGTCGTCCTGGGAGTCCTTCAACTCCAGCGACCAATTTACATAGTCAAGGCCTGACACAGCAAAAAGAGAGACTTACAATCTGGTGCCTTCAATCTTTTAATCCCTATTTCTACCGATAATCCTTTGCCTGCGAGTAGACTCTACTCATGCAACTAGTGCTCTTGGCTTCAGTGGTGTCTTTGGCCTGCCTGTATTTAATGTAAACTGAGATTACTTTTGGCATCTGTGGAATCCTAAAAAACTAAACCAGCAGAGCATGATCCAGGGCAACAGGCTTTATAGGCCCAGGAGGTCACACCGGAGTTTACATTTGTGGCTGGCAATTCCAGGGGGTCGCTAGCACAGGCACAGCAGATTAATTTCCTTTCTGACTGCAGAATAAACACTATGCGGGGGGTAAATATTAAAGGAATTACTGTAACAGCAGTGGAAAGGGAGGAGGGCTCCTTTGTCAAATTCCAAGGATGTCTGTTTACCTGATGTCCCCAGACACTGCTTATTGGAGTGTTTTGGAATTCAAGAGATAAAGCTTTAAATAGGGACAGGCAACGTGCAAGGGAGACGAGCGCTCTTCCAGTTTTTCAACTTTTGTGTAATTGTGGCCATTGCTGATTTCCATACTGTGATGGTTTAACAGTTCTGTGCCTGTGTTTGTGCAGCACGATTCACGTGGGAAATGCTTCTTGGAGCCTAATAAGCACTAAGGTGCACATCCTCCCTGCTGCCATGGCAACGGCAGGATGCGGGAGAGCTGGGAGGGCTGTCTGCCAGGAGCTGCTGCACCTTGGCAAGAGAACTGCCCTTCGGATGTCCAGATTGGTTTAATTACCAGCCGTGGAAACTATCTGGTGTCCAGTGACTCAGTCTTCAAATAAATGATACTTCCCTGAGCAGAATTAACCCTTTGGGTGCTGGCTTTAGCTCACACCAAAGGGTGTGTGCTTGGTCACCCAGCACAGCTGTGTGTCGCAGGGGAAGGCAAGCCCAGGGGGACTGTGGTGCTGTGCACAGTCTGGCAGCATTCATGAAAAGCTGTCAGTCTTGATAGGGAAGCCCGGGGAAGCTTCACCGATGGTGTTCTGGCATTCAGTGCCAGATTGTGTTTCAGGTTTTTGTTTTTACCCCACTTTCCCAGTCATTGCCGATGCCCGTCCCTTTCACTGATGGCAGGGCGCATGCAGGGCAGTCTTCACACCCTGCTGACCTCCTCTGGGCAGGACTGAGCAGCTCTGGGCTTGTGGATGGAGAGTTGATAACAGCAAATGTTGTCCCATGGAGAACTCTGGCACTTTGACACTTATTTTCCCCCAGGGGAGGGACAAAGACAGTAATTTTCCTTGCAGAAAAAGATCATGACTGAAATGCTGAAGCTGCGTTTACCATCTGAGCCAGGCAGAGAAGTCCTTGCCTGAGCTGCAGCAGTGCCCATGGGAACCATGGCTTGGATGCCCCGTGTTCTCAATTCTCCAGCGGGGCAGCATCTCCTGTGCTGCGGCCTGGCCAGGGAAACCAAATGAGGCCCTGCTGCTGCTGAGCAGGGACAGTGGGATGGAAAATGAAATGGGAGAACATGGTTCGTGTAGGAGAACAGGGGCATGAAATAATTTAACTGTAGGTCCCATGAGGGACTCTGGCGACTTGGGTAGATACCTGTTAATGCCAAGCTGAACAAAACCAACTGTTTGGGGTTTTTTAATTCCATTTGACAAACTGAAGCCATTTGATTAAATTAGTATGGACCCGAAACTGTTTTGCTACACCTTGACTCATGCTTTAGTAAAAATTACTATTTCCCACTCCTGGGTCTTGACATTAAAGCAAGCAAGCGTTTTGTACCAGCCACCTCTGCTGATTTCTTGCTCTGCTGCTGGGATGAGGGGAGTGATGGTTGACAGAAGGCCTGGGGCTATTTATAAAGCCCTTAACCCCGTCTGCAATTTTCACACCAGATGCCTCCATGCCAAATCAACCTCGTGAAATCAGAGGGTGGCTATCAAAAATTACGTTCTGACCTCCGCTGACGTGTCGAGTAACCTGTACCCAATGAGCTCTACCAGGAAGAGCCTGGGTGGCCGTAGTGCCAGCATAGAGTGGCTTACATGACATATGTTCCACGTGAGCTCTCTGCACCCTCCCCTGGTGCATCATTTGGCTGAAAACAGACAACACTTATTGCTAATTACGTGTTGCTCTGCTACTTGCTAATTACGGAGAGCTGCAAAGGTGAGATGTGTTCTCTGGGGTAGTGACCACCAAACTCAGTGAATGCGGAGGTGCAGGGATTTTAATACAGAGAGAACCTGGAATGGCTAAGACAACAGTGGTTGGTTGTTGGTTGTTTTGGGGTTTGATTTTGTTTGGTCGGTTGTTGTTTCTTCTTCGGGATTTGCAGATATTCCTCTTCAGAAATACAGCAATATTGATTGGGATACATGTACATAAATGTCATGGTTCCTAACTCTGGGGCAGAGAACACATCGCAGTGAGAAAAGCCATTTCTTCCTATCTGGCTGGAAAAGAAACCCAGTTGTATTGACACTGACACGTTTTGGAAAAATAAACAGCAGGGAGGGGATTGATCCTGTGGTTCTGCAGGCTTGTGGCAAGGCCATCAGAGGAGGGAGCTCCCTTGCTCTGCAGGCTTCAGAGAAGGCTGTGGGGACCTGCAGCAGTGGCTCCCGGAGCTGGCAATTCACTGGAGTTTCCCTGGAGGAGAGCAGCCATGGCAAGGGCTGTGCTGAGGGGGATTCTCTCAGGCTAAACAAACACCTCAATCTCAGCAATGGTTCTTGGTATTGCTCGATGGTCCCTGTGCACTGCAGCGGGGCAGGGACGATCAGGTGCCCAGCTCTGTGTCACGCTGGGCTGATTGTGAGTTCAGTGTGGTAGCTAGGCTGACAAACGTCACAAGGCATTTTCTTAATATAACCTGTACACTGCAGAGTTTCGTTATAGTTCCAATAGGGGACTGGCTTTTGAAACCAGAAAGGTGTCATCAAGCTTCTGAAATAAACATCTGGTTAAAGCCTGACTCAGATAACGTTTTAAAAACTCTTGTAACGAGAGGTAAAAATGAGTTTGAATACATAACACCTGCACAAAAATATTCACGTCATGTGTCACTGTGTGTCTTCCTTTATGTGGCATCTGATGATGATCAGGATGTAACTTAAGGGGTTATTGAACCATGCCATTGAGGTGTTCATGTCTCTCCATTCTGCATCACAGCAGCCAAAGTTCAGTCATAAGAGACGGATGACTAAATGCCGATGAGCAGATGATGTGCCTCCTAATAATCCTATGGAAAGTAAGCACACTGGACAACATGGAAGACTTTCCGTGGACACACCTATGTCCCAGTAAGTGCCTGCTCAGTCAAACTCTCCGTGTGTGAGCCCATATGAGAGCGAGAGGCAGATTGGCTTTACCCAGACCTGTAAAATGTGCTGAGGGTATCGGAGGAAAATACTTTGCATTAGGGAATAAAGTACTACTCCTACTTAGGTCAGTGGTGAGAACATATAGATAGTTTGCTGTTTGCTTCCTTTGCAATGTCTGCTGTTTCTTTCCAACACAACTGGAGAAATGCAGATTTTACTCCCAAATCTAGCAGGCCCCAACCTGAGAAGGTGCCCACTTTCCTTTGTATCTCCTCATCTGTTAATCAAATACAATATCCATTAATTTACAATCATTTCAAGAGGTTAAATTAATATACCGTTGATAACATGCCTGGATTCTATCCAATGGAAGATGCTAGACAGGTATAAAATATTATTTGTTTCATCAGTATTGCAAGATAAGTGGGTTGTTCCCCCAGGATTTTGGTTTAGTTTACCTAACAATATTTCAACAGGGTATGAAACAGCAGCCTAACCAAACTGTAGTGTAACTTACTGGAAAAATTCCCGCTGGGCACAGGAAAAATCAGAGAACCCAGAAGAAGCTAAAATGCTGCTGGAGAAGGAGTAAGACAAAATTTTGGCAAAAGAATTTGCATTGGTTTAACCCTTCACACTGAAGTCCAGGGCACGGACAAGCCCAACAGATTAATAACTTTGATTACACTAAAGCCCTTATCAGATGAGGTAACACAGCACAGCAAGAACCATAGTCCAGGCTCACGGTCACCTGCCCAGCAAAAGCTCTGATAGGTAGCCACCACCTGGAGTCTTTCACGAGCTGCCTTCAGGTGGTTGCCACTTTAGGAATAACCTTTTTTTCATTGTTGTCGTTGCCACTACTTGATCCATAGTTAGCCTAATTGTTCCAGAGATGCGAGAGAAAAGGAGAACCGAGTTTCACATTTGAAGTAGGGTCATTCAGATTTCTTCTTGCCATTGTATTCAGCCGAGGCTGAGGGTATTTTTCTGCAGTGGCTGGGTGGCATTTTTAAGGAGTTCAAGATGCCAGATGCAACCCTCAGATTGTATCAGGTGGAGGTCAACATCCATGTAAAGATGACTTGCATAAAACAGTTGGGCTGATGCTCTTCCATTTCTTTATAAATGACAAAAGAAGCTTGAGATATCTGTAATACAGAACAATTTTCTTGTATGCTAATATTTCAGTGTTTTCTAGTTTGACTGAAAAACTTTATAAAACAATAGTATCAGTAGATAGCACAACTGCAAACTGAACAACCTGGATGAATTTTTGGTCCTCCGGCGATACAACTTTTTAGTAACATTTGCTTGTTAAGCTCAGTTCCAATAATTACCCTTTTTTCAGAGAATATATTTTATTAAGTATTATCTAATACCACCGGGCAGCAAAGATGAGACTTGTAGAAATACTTTAAATATAACCTCAATAGGAAGAAGCATCCTTGGCAGCACTGGTTCTTCATGGTTAAAAACAGAGAAAAATTAATCCCTACAAGAACTGAAATTTTATCTCTCCTTTATATATAGCCGAAAGTAACAGCAAGGGAACGAAGTGACTTGTTACACAACACGAAGAGAGTATCTGATATTTTACTATTATTAAAGCCTTTTATTGGCCAAGGAGACCCAGCGGAACAGAAACAATAGTTACTTCATGGCAGTACAAGTTTTACAATGGGGAAAATGCAGCAAATTGGCAGACCCCTTTCAATAAAAGCAGGGAAGGCATCTGATGCCTTCTGATAACCATTTCCCCAGCAGCGCCAGTGAGGAATCACACTCCTCTTTCCTAAAGAGAAGGTGCATTCACTGAGACATCTGGAACATTGTGTCCAGTTCTGGGCCCCTCGGTTCAAGAAGGACAGGGAACTGCTTGAAAGAGTCCAGCTCAGAGCCACAAAGATGATGAAGGGAGTGGAGCATCTCCCTTATGAAGACAGGCGGAGGGAGCTGGGGCTCTTTAGCTTGGAGAAGAGGAGACTGAGGGGTGACCTCATCAATGTTTATACAGACGTAAAGGGTGAGTG
>JANIJG010004221.1:50993-71434 GCA_024611175.1 Megaceryle torquata | reverse complement strand
TTTACAAAGGCCTGTAGTGAAAGGACGAGGGGCAATGGTTTTAAATTAGAAAAGAGTGGATTTGGATTGGATGTAAGGAAGAAGCTCTTTACCATGAGGGTGATAGAACACTGGAAAGAGTTGCCCAGAGAGGTAGTTGAGGCCCCATCCCTTGAGACATTCAAGGTGAGGCTTGACGAGGTTCTGAGCAACCTGCTCTAGTTGAAGATGTCCCTGCTCTCAGCAGGGGGTTTAGACTAGATGACCTCTGGAGGTCCCTTCCAACCCAGACATTTCTATGATTATATGTATGATTTGATTGTGATTTTACAAATGTGATGGAGCTAAAGTATTTTTTTGGAGTAAGAAAAAGTAGCCCAGCACTGGAACAGGTTCCTGAAAGAGGTTAGTAGAGCCTCTGACCTCAAAGCTTTTCTAAATCTGGTTAGACAAAGCCATGTTTGATTTGTTTAGTGTTAAACTTAGTCACACACTGAGTGGAAGGTTGGATGAGATGTTTACAGAGATCCCTTCCAATCAGCATTTCTGTGATTCAATGTTTTGCTCATGTAACTGCTTGTAAGAAGTTTGCTGATGACACAAAACTGGGAGGATTGGCAGGTATACCTGAAGGCTGTGCGGCCATCCAGCGGGACTTTCGACAGACTGGAGAGCTGGGCAGAGAAGAACCTAATGAGGTTTAACAAGGAGAAGTGCAGAGTCCTGCATCTGGGGAAGAATAATAAAATACACCAGTATGGATTGGGAGGTGATCTACTGGAGAGCAGCCCTGTGGAGAAAAATTTGGGAGTCCTGGTAGACAAGTTCTCCATGGGACAGCAATATACCCTTGAGGCCAGGAAGGCCAATGGTGTCCTGGGGTGCATTAAGAAGGGCATGTCCAGCAGATTGAGGGAAGTTCTGCTCCCCCTCTACTCTGCATTGGTGAGACCTTACCTGAAGTATTGCATCCAGTTCTGATCTCCCCAGTTCAAGAGAGACAGGCATCTGCTCGAGAGAGAGTGCAACGGAGGGCTACAGGGATGATGAAGGGACTGGAACACATGCCTTATGAGGAAAGGCTGAGACACCTGGGGCTCTTTAGTCTAGAGAAGAGAAGACTGAGAGGGGATTTGATAAATGTTTATAAATACATGAGGGCTGAGTGTCAAGAGGAAAGGGACAGCCTCTTCCTACTCATGTCCTGTGATAGGACAAGGGGGAATGGATATAAGATGGAGCGCAAGAGGCTCCACCTTAACATGAGGAGGAACTTCTTTACTGTCCAAAATTTTAAAAAAGGCACAGTTTTTGCACAGAAATGTATACTCTATCTGTAGTACTTACAAGGTTTAAATGTAATGATGTGGAAAAAAAATCCTCTGAATGATCAGAAAAAGGGGACAGGTTCCTCACTGTAGTTTTTATCTGTTAATATTTCAAGATGGACATTGAAATGGCTCTTTCGTAACTAACTCTTTCAGTGAAGGCAAAGTGTCTCAATACTACTTCTTCCTTTGAAATCCTAGCATGGGGTTCAGTTTAAGAATCACCGAGCTCATTTTGTCAACATACTTATAAGGCAGAGAAGGTATTTTAAATTTATTCTCCTTTGAAAAATAATTGTAAGAAGATATTAAAGGACATTGGAATCATGCTGAGCTAGGAGAAAAAAGTTCTGAAGAGCTATTCTTTTGACTCCTCCCAAATAGACTGAAAAAGATGTAGAATGATAGAAAAGAAAGTTTGACTTTCCATCGGCTGTCTTCAAAAGAGAAAAAAAAAAAAAAAAACCCCAAAACTACTGACAGATTCACTCTTGTAAGCCTCTGGGAACAGAAGTCAAAAAGATTGTGAATTGTTTAATTCTTTTTTCTTCTTAGATTCAGGGAATTAAACCCCTACTTTTTTCTTTCTTCTCTGAACCTTGAGGAAGGTATGTACAGTTTACATGTTTGTTCTTTCCATGAAAAGCAAATTTCTTGTACATCCATTCTCTGGATATCACGGAAATAGGTCCAAAATCTTTTATACAGCACTTCCTCCCTCCTTCCTCATTGTGTTCAAACCATTTTTCATATTTCATTCAGTTCTATGACCCATATGTAACTACACTGTAAGGTCCCGCATCCGAGTCAGTGCAACCCCTGATATCAATACAGGCTGGGGGATTAGGGTATTGAGAGCAGCCTTAAGGAAAAGGATCTGGAGGTACTGCTGAAAGCTGGACATGAGCCAGCAATGTGTACTCACAGCCCAGGGCAATTGCATCCTGGGCTGCATCAAAATCTATGTAGCCAGCAAGTCGAGGGAGATGATTCTGCCTCTCTACTCTTCTTGGGTGAGATCCCACCTGGAGCATTGTGTTCAGCTCTGGAGTCTTCAGCACAAGGAAGAAAGACATGGACCTGTGGGAGTGCATCCAGAGGACGATCACAAAAATGATCAGAGGGCTGGAACACCTCTCCTATGATGAAAGACAGAGACAGTTGGGGTTGTTCAGCCTCGAGAAAAAAAGGCTCTGGGCACAACTTATTGCAGCTTTTCTTTCAGAGACAACTTTTTTAGCAGGGCCTGTAGCAACAGGATAAGGCGTAATGTTTTTAAATTGAAAGTGGGGCGATTAAGACTAAATATAACGAAGAAATATTCTACAATGAGGATGGTGAAACACTGGGACGGGTTGCCCAGAGAGGTAGTAGATTCCCCATCCCTGGAAACATTCTGGATTAGGTTGGACAAGGCTCTGAACAACCTGATCTTGTTGAAGATCTGCAGGGAGGTTGGACTAGTAATGTTAGGTCCCTTCCAACCCAAAACACTGTGATTCTACATGCTAGGGAACATTACTGTCACAAGAACATTAATTCATAAGAATAAGTACAGTCTTGACTGAAAATAGTACTATTAAACCTTCATTTGTGGAAATAAAATTCTGATAGTTGTGTTACTTATATATATTCTGAATTCTAGTTACCTAAATATCAGCTTTCCTGTAATCGCTTTTCTAAATACTGTTTCAGAATAGTATCAGAGAAGTGCATGCAAAACTGTGCATGCATTCACAGATATGGTACTTAATAATTGTAAATAATCAGATAACTTCAATATCTTGTGTTACTAGGCTATGTGCAGATTAGACTACTGTTCCAGCCTGCATTATTTTGAATGTTTTTCATGCATGTTCAACAGTCAGACTTTTGGTACTGTTTTGTTGAATGCATTTCTCATATTCCTTGATGGAATAGCTTCATTAGTAAAAAAGGAAAACTTTACTCTTTGTGGGGTTTTTTTGCAGAAATTGAGTTTGTGTGAATATGAAAGACAAAGAGAGAGGCGTTATGTAAATAATTAAACTTTGAAAGTAACTCTTGCTCCTGGACTGTGCATATCAATATGATATAATCACCAGACTTTAGTCACTGTTTGCTGAAGATTGCCATAGGTAATTTTACATTTGCATAATGTACAGGCAGCAAGTTCTTTCAAATCCTCCCTCAGAGGAGGCCAGCATGTCTGTGTATCTACTTGAGATGCACCAGTTATGTTTAATTTTCCCATTTCAAGGTTTCTCTTAATCATTAATACCTTCTGACAGTCTTCTAAAAGGTATTACCGATATTTTGATCTGGATAGAATTGATTGACCTCTGATTAAATCAGATCTAATTATAATTGTAAGAAAACTGCAGCTGTATTCTGGTAGACTATTGGTGGAGTTTTCCAAAACCTTAGCTGAGATTTTCAATCATTTTTGAGCTTATTTTTTAGTCAGCTACCCAGGCTGTTTTTTGAAGTAAATGGCTTTTGTATGAGTCCAGATATAATCTGATTGTGTATGGGGCACAATTCAACAGACCAAATAAGGAAGTTTGAAGACAATCAGAAGACAGTTTCAGATAAAATGTAATAATAATTACTTTAAATTTATTTATTTATTTTAAATGAAATTATTTTATTTTGCCATCCAGTTTTATGTAAAAAAGAAGAGACTAGCAATCATTTTTCAGCATGGAAAAGTTGATGTCTGAGAAATTTGAATTTTCCTGCAGTATGCCAGAGACTGAGTTATAATTGGAACAGGAATTCTGTTTGCTTTTTCACAACAGAAAATGACACATTTTGGGTTAATCCTGATGAGGAATGGGAAAATAATTTTCAGGATATAGTAATCCATTTCTGTTCCCAAGTAATTTTGCAGACAGTGAGTCTGTAAGTCAATGGGCTAAATTTCACTTATAATTTTAATCACAATATAATTTCTTAAAAAGCACACAAAACTGAACTAGAATTAAAACCAATCTCTTCATATTGAACCTTTTCTTAACAAAAGAAACTGAATTTATCTCATAGCCTTCCTCTGTGTTAGAACCCTGAGCTTGGCAGACAGGCAGTAACAATATGTGAGAAATGACCCAACAGTGAAATAGTTGGGGTTTTATCGCCTACCTCCATGTATTGGCATTATTCATTTGATTGACACATAGTAACATTTCTTTCTCCATAAAAGCTGCAACTTTGCTTTATTTATTTAGGTTTCAAGCCAATGCTCCAGTTTCATAATGTGTTAATGTTTGTTTGTAAGAAGTAGTGAATGTTTGCGCATTTACTCTGACAAGGACAAAATTATTAAGTGACAGGAACAAAACCTTTATTATAGACAGAAATCCTTTTATTTGTCCACCATCCTGGATATCATGTAAAATATAAATCCTGCTGCTTTTGAAAACATAAAAGTCACTTTAATGTTGGGGTGAAGAGATTAAATATCACTTAAATATATGCTATCTCGTCTCCAGTGTAATCCCATTCATCTGCCCTGTACAGGAAGCTGATGCTCTGTGTAGCTGCCTTTTGTTTTTTATTGCCTGTGGATCTTCATTCTGTTGTCAAACATTAAAACATTCTTTTTTGTACACTTTAATGGCTAGCAGGGAGATTAAAGATCTTTGTAATCTAAAAAGGTAGCACATTTTTTTTGTTCATTATTCCCTGTGTCAAGATATCTTCCTTAATTTAGTACTTCAAGTCCAGTAGGATCAAAAATCTTTACTGTCTTTGAGATATGGACTGCTTCTTTAGACTATCCCACTTCTCTCTCACTTCTGAAATTAAGATGTCGTTTGAGAAGGTCATTTGTGGAAGAGGCAACACCATCTGTGTTGCAACCGGGGAAGCAAATATGGGGATCAGGATTTTATTTCTAATTAAAAGTAACTGAGGAGGTGGATTTTCGGTTCACATGAGAAACATACAATTACTGCTTGTAAACACATTTCAGAACCCTGTGTATAAAAAAATATGATCTACATATTTTCAAATATACATTTTCAAACATGCAGGTTACTTATAAATTAGGTCCTATTTTTCCTAGGAATTTTTCCTTCAGAACTCAGAATAAACTTTATCTTAACATTCAAAAACATGCATTTGAAGAATATTTTCCTTTATATCAGGTTAAGTCAAAATTTTAAAAACTGTAGAAAACTACAGCTTTGTACAATTGAATAGATAATTTAATGAAAAAATAAGTTTACAAAGAAGTGCATCTAGTTCTGAAGAAGCCACACACACGATCTTCTTCCTAATTGCTGCAAATATTTCCTGCTGTAGATTGTTGCTTCCATAAACTTGCTATGCAAATTACTAGATTACTATCCCTCATTCCCCCTCCTCATTTTTTCATTCAAGTCCAAAATCTGTGACCTGGTCTAATTCACTCTTAGAAGACATCCAATCTTCAAACAGATCTCAGATTACTTACTTTTCTGAGAATCATCTGTGGGGCACAGATGTGAGAGTTACCGTCTTTTATTTGCCTTTATTTTTGCTTCTATGAAGTAATAGACAGTAGAGTCTTCTGAATGGTGAGGCATAATCCTCTCATGTATGCAACCAATATTTTTCTCACTGCTAATTATCAATTCTTTTATTTTGCCAACAGAATTGTTTGAATTGGTATTCAACTGCCCATTGTCATAGAAAAAAGAATGATGCGTCAGTAAGCAGTTGACAGCCAAAACTGTCCACTATTTTTAGTTTAGGGACTGCCTTGTACAATGGAGAAATGTGAGCTGTCACTGTTAAATTGAATATATTTTACTCAATTATAACAGCTATTTTGGAGACTATAATTGTGTATGTATAGTTATTTTTCCAATATACTGTGGGTTTATCAACTTTGAATTTCTTTTGCTGTTTTGCTGAACTGTTCTTAGCATTAGGAGATCCTCCTCAGTTTTTTGACAGATGGAGTTTTTATATTTTTCAATAATTTTATATTATTTACATATATATTTTATTATTTATGTACTTTTCTCAATTTTTAAAATGCTGAATTGTACAGTAGAAAGACAGTGTTATCTATCAGGCAGTGTTATCTATCTGGATTGTCTGAAACTGCTCTGGCTGTTCTCCTTTTGCTGGAGTGCTGTAGGGCCTTTCTTGCCTTACTGTCACCCATAGCTCCCCTTCCCTTGTGGAACAATAACTGATGCTTCTCCTCAACAACACCTTTGCAAGCATTAATTTCAGATTTATTATATTTGTATGGAAGTATCTGTTGGTTTAGTCTTGGCCTAGATACCACTGAGTAATCAGTGTTTTACTTGTTTCGATAGTTCTTTAATGTGTCTTTAAATTACTGCATTTAATGAAACTCACTGCAGTTTGGCATGGAAAGCTACAGACGTGGAAACATTCATGAGATATTAAACTAATCTGCATTCTGCCATCTCATTTAGCAAGCATAATTTACAATTATGCTGTGGTAGAGAATTCAAAATTTTCTATGAAATTTATTAATGTCTTATGTACATTCAGATTGAATATACAGCACTGTTTCTGACACTCTCAAGTTTGGATAAGTGCATTTGCTTATTTTTCACTTGAAAATGTGATCTCTTGACTTGGGCGTAAGGAAGAGTCTTTCACTTCAGGAACATGGGAAGATCATGAAGGGAAACCACAGTTTTGAGTTATGTAACCTTTTCCTCTTATTTCTTCTGAGATTGTGTAAAAGTACTAAGGATTTTCTAGATGTTTCAGTCAAGTTACAGGAAAATCTATACATGTAAATTCTAGCATCTCTAGTCATCTTTATTGTTTGCTTCTTTTCTAATTCCATTCCATCTTTTTTAAAGGTGACATGACTGAGGGCCTTGTTACTTAAGATGTCTGATTACCATGGCTTTTTCCTTCTGTTTCATGCCTCTCTTTTATTTCGTACTATTTAATTTTTCCCTGCTTCACTTTGAGTAGATGTTTCCACTGCATTATCCACAATAAATCCTATGTGTGTCTTTTTTCTTGAAAGTTTCCCCAAGTGCAAAACCAGATAAGCATATGCTCACACTTGCCCCTGACGGATCACCTAGATGCAATAACCAATATCAAACAGACAGAAAATATGAGAAGCATTATTTTTTCAGGACATACATTCTTAGTAGAGGACAAGTAACTTGAATGTACAAAAATCAACTTACCACAGAACTGTTGGATTGCTTCCTAATAAGAAAATGGTAAAGACTCATGTTTCTTACCTTTTCACATTAGTTTGGTCTCACTCAATTTTTCTGCATACCATCTTATGCATATATAATGCTTTGTAAATTGACAATCAAGCAGTGTAAAAAGGAAAGGTCTAGAATGTGCTTAACATAGATTTTATGAAATCTCATCAGTTAAGAGGGAACAGACAATACAGTAACACTTCTTAATAATCCGAGTCTGTCCAACATGCATTAGCTGAGGTAATTTGAATGAATTTAACTCCCCCTTTCTTTTCTCACTTCCTGAGAACTCAACAGCTTATTCCAGCTGAATAAGACTGAAGAAAATGTGAGCGAAACTTCTTTGCTATGGCAGTGAGATTTCTAGTTTAACATACTTTATGCTAGGAAGAACCTGAAGATATAATATTTGACCGTAATCTGTGACTATATGCATCAGTCATTCTACCTCCACCAGTGGCTGTTAGTATTTCAGAGGAAGGTGAATTATTTCACAATATGAATAACGCTGTCCTCCAGTTTGGAAAGTGTTCCATTCTGAGCATTTCTTACTATTGCTCCAGCTAGAACTGGTCCCGAGTCATGAGATTTTGACATACATGTTGAGGTCTTGTCTGAGTCACATTCATGACAGTTCATAAACTTTGGTAAAACTGATCCTTATTTACACTGACTTGTAATCTTTTCATAGAGGCGTTGTGGACTTTGCTAAATTTTTAAAATACCTTCTGCATTTTCAAAGACAGCCATTCTATCCATCTTGAAGGACTTTTTCAGTACTAAACTACAAAGGCTTATGTTATGTTGAGTGAAACAAGTATTTTTCTTATTTCATGATTATCCTCTTTTAAACCCCAAATGATCTCTCATTCTGTTGAAGGAACAGGGTTAAAAGAGGATGACAGGACAGGTTTACCAATTCCCTTCATAAGTATTTCATATGCCTTCACAACAGCTCTTTAAATTCTATTATTTCTAATAAGATTATTCCTGGTGTCAATGGCAGCAATGTAGGGACTTACCTAATTAGATAAAAGGACATTCAAGACTTTATGAAAGCTGTTTTTCTTTCATAACTACTAATGCTGGCTTATGTACATGGGAGAGAGAGGAAAAATAGTCTAGTAGAAGAGCATGCTAGACTACTGCCTAGGTGACCCCTGTTTCTTTCCTGCATTGTTAGTGACCAGTTTAATGTTCTTCAATGTGTCACACTGCTTTCTATATCTCTTTCCCAACCTGCAGTATAATAATCTGTATTAATTTTTAATCTGCTTTGAAATGGATGAATCAAAAGTGATTACTGAGAGCATTATTTTATGTTTAATTGTGATGATGCAATCATTTTCTAAAATCATTATTTATAATCCAGGGATTATAGAGAATTCATTTGTCATCATTGAATTACTCTGTCCAGGTTTAGAATTGCTGCATAATAAATTCTTTTAGAATTTTGGGGAGCTGATAAGGAATCTTTATTTATTTAATTATTTTTTATTTTTAATTAGATTAAATAACAAATTTTACTTTTCACATGAGTTTTTTTGTATATTTGGAAAGATAACTTTAAAAGCCAAAGTAAACCTATTCTAAAAGGTTGGTAAAAAGAATTTTGCAGCTGTGTAGTATATTATATTATCTTAGCTTCAAGTGCTGAGAGTACTTTATATTGTATTTATAGCCCAGTTCTAAAGGTTTCAAGCTGAATTTTACATGATCTATAGGAGCTCAACAGCTCTGAAGACTGTGTTACCTTTGAAAAGTTATCAGTTGGCTGTCTTGGGAACAAAAGCTGTGTGCTTAAAATGCCACCTTCACTTGTGTTTATGTCTACACTGTAACTTTAATGCAATATTACTGCACAAGTCTTGGTGCACTTCATAGTTTGATCTGGAAAGCTTCCTTGTAGGTTGACAATGCCACGCTGTGGTATATATAGAAAATTTGACTGAAATGAGTAAGAAAGGAATAAAGAAGGCAGGTACTAATTAATCAGAGCAGGTTTATTAGTGAGAAACCTGTTCACAGGATATTGGTTAGAGGTTCACAAATCATAATTAATAGCTTAAGACTTCACTGTCTTTTAACTTGGGCTAGGTTTTAAGCAGTTATTTAGGTGTTAAACAAAGCACCTTATAACCAGATGTAGATTAATCTAGTCACCTGAGATGGTCATTAATTGTTGAGGAGCAATTCACCCTACCTATGGGCTTTCAAAATGTTACTGAACTATGTATGATCTCTTGATCTCTTTTTATTCATAGCACTGCAGTGTTAATGCATGCCCACGTGACAGGAATGCAGTGAAACAAAGAATGTAGAAAACTCCTACAACTTTTAAAAAAATCCCTCTTAGAAAACAAGATCACTTTGAAATGTAAATACTTATCCTTTGGATTAAGGACTTTCAGGCACCACTTTTTATTAACCATAATGGGTCTTGGTTTTCTGAATTTATATTTATAAAGCTATAAACCTGAAAGTTTCATAGCAATACTTCCTAACTACAGGGAGATCCAAAAGGACAAAACTGTTTAACATTGGCAACTTTCTAGAAGCTGATCAGTGGAGAGGCAGACACAACAAAATAGATGAGCTTCCTTTTACTTGACTTCAGTTGCTCTAGCCATCTGAAAGATGATCAAAACCTGCAGTGATCTGATGGCTTTTTCCAGGCTCTTCAGAATGAGGTTAAAGATCCAAGTAAAATTCTATTGAGATGAATGACCTAATTGCACCATGGGGACAAAAAAAACCAAAACCAACAAACAAAAATCCCAGAACCTAGTAATATCAAAAAATCTCCCCAGGAAGACACTGTCTAGCAACTTTGTTTAAAGTCAAAGTTTATTGCTTTCAGATGATGTAATTTAGTGTAACACCATTTACCTCAGAGGAGACATGCCATTTTACACATTGTAAAGATGTGGCATACCATGTTCTCTGAAACTGTGTTATCTTTTATCAGCATATTAAAGGAGAAGATGAAGTGTTATGTATTATCATGATGGATGTCATCAGTCACCCAGCAGCTGCTGAACATTTAATGCATTAGTTGTGTTAACTGTGGGACAGAAGGAGTAGCTATAGGTTCTTTAAACCTTATAATAAATTTGATGTCTCAAAGTGAGTTAACTGTCAGACTTATTTAGTCATGACAGCAAGGGCCCATTGACTTTAACAAGAACTTATGGATTTTGTCTATAGTAAACCTAGGAGATTCAGTGGTTTTCTTGAACTAAGAAACAAGTTTTTTCCTTATGGTGTTTCCAAAATACAATCCAGTCCTTTCGAACTATTCTGCTGATCATACATGTTGTCTATGAAGAGAAATGATGTTTTTTCAGCTCTCCTACATGGAGTTTCTAAAGCAACTATCTATCTAGCTGTCTTTTTTATTATTATATAGTAATAAATACCAATTTCACCTAGATTTATTTGGATGTAAGAAAGACAATGTTAAGTTATGAACTGTGTTAAACAAAAGTGATTATCTAACACTTGATACAAGCTATTGTATTTGCTTTTCTTCCTTTATTTTGTTCAACATTTTTTGGTCGTTTTAGGTCTGTTAAAGTATGAGCCAGTGGGACTTGAAGATGGAATTCTTCAATTTAACTACAGAAGATTAAAGGAAAACATGTTAAAGCACAGCTTTCAGCACACTACCTGTTGCTGACATAGCATTGAATTGTGACTAGATGAGGTGTTTGAAAGAAAGGCAGAAACTTAGTCTTACAGATCATGAAGTTTATTTTATGGCTTTAAGGAAAAGATAGTTCCATCAATGTTAAGGTAGTTTATTACTAAAAATCCAATGGTCTGAGATTCTAAAACTGTTTAATGGCCAAAATACTGTTCAGGGAAGGACTTCTAGCTTTAGCTTTATCATGTCACCATTAACCTCTGTCTTGTTTTTTTCACAGAATATGCCACCAAAACTCCAAGGACCTTCTCCACGGAGCTGCTTTCCAGCAGGTCAACCTCTCACCTGTACTGGTGCATGGGGATATTTGTCCCCAGGTGCAGGTTCTACACTTGTCCTTGTTAAATTTCATGAGATTCCCCTCTGCCCAACTCTCCAGTCTGTCCAGATCTCGCTGAATGGCAGCACAGCCTTCTGGTCTGTCAGCCATTCCTCCCAGTTTTGTATCATCAGCAAACTGTTACACTCCATCCCTTCATCCAGGTCATTGATGAAGATGTTGAATAAGACTGGGCCTGGAACTGACCCTTGGGGCCCCAGAACTGACCCCTGGGGAATATCAATAGCTATAGGCCTCAGACCTCCAGCTAGACTGTGCACTCCTGATCACAGCCCTCTGAGCATTATTGTTCGGCCAGTTCTCAATACATCTCACAGTCCAGTCTTCAAACCCACACTTTCTGAGCTTACCCAAGAGGATGTTATGGGAGACAGTGTCAGATGCATTGCTGAAGTCAAGACAGACAATATCCACTGCTCTCCCTCCATCTACCCATTCAGTCACATCATCATAGAAGGCTATTTGATTAGTCAAACATGTTTTCTCCTTGAATCCATGCTGACTACTGATAACTTTCTTTTCCTCCGTGTGGTTAGAGATGACCTCCAGAATGAACTGCTCCATAATCTTTCCAGGGATGGAGGTGAGGCTGACTGGTCTGTAATTTCCTTGGTCTTCCTTCTTGCCCTTTTTTAAGACAGGAGTGACACTGGCTTTCCTTCTGTCCTCAGGAACCTCTCCTGTTCACTATGATCTTTCGAAAATGATGGAGAATGGTATAGCAACAACATCAGCCAGCTCCCTCAGCACTCATGGGTGGATCCCATTATGGCCCATGGATTTGTGAGTGTTCAGTTTACCCAAATGATCCAATCCTTATTGACCAGTGGAGAATCTTCCTCTCGACTTTCTGTCTTATCTCCATGGTCTGGGATTACTGAGCGCTATTCGTAGCAGTAAAGACTGAAGTAAAGCAGGTATTCAGTAACTCCACCTTCTCTGCATCCTCTGTCACCAGGGCTCCCACCACTTTCAACAGTCGGCCCACATTTTCCATAGTCTTCCTTTTACCACTGATGTACTCAAAGAAGCCCTTCTTGTTCTCCTTTACTTCCTTTGCCAGAGTTAATTCCAAGAGGGCCTTGGCCTTCCTTGTTACATCCCTACATGTTCTGACAAAGTTCTTATATTTCTCCCAAGTGGCCAGTCCCTTTATCCACATACTGTAAACTTTCTCTGGTACATAAAGAGCAACTCCACCACCTCCCCTTGCTGGTCTGTCTTTCCTAAAAAGTATATATCTGTCTATGAAAACATTCTAGTCATGTGAGCTAATCCATTTAAAGTTTAATAGAAATTATATTTCAATGAGGTTGTATATCTGCACTTTGGAACCCCAATATTTTTGCTGCTGTGAGACTTTTTGTTGACTAACTGAAATAAATGGGCCACTTTATTTTGAAACATTTTAAAAATGGAAACAATACTATTTTTCAGGAAAAAAAAATTCTCTTAATATAGAATTCTTAAGTTTTTCCTTGAAAAAATATAGAAATATAGAATATTTGAAGAGATAACTGTTTAGGTTCTCTAACATTGTTTTAGTTATAAACACTGTAGCTATTCAAATGAAAGCACTTTTTACTATGGTAAAAGTGTTTGCTAAGCATCAGTGCAAATTTGAACTAAGAATAAGGGTTACAAAACTGAAATTATCAGTTTTCAGGAGAAAAACTAAGAAATTCTATAAAAAGGACTCTGTGTTGCATAGGAATGTTTCCAAATGAAGAAATCTAAGAGAAAGCTTTTAAATGACGTGTTTTGTTTTGTTTTAGTCATCTGTGAAAGATTTTTCCATTGCTTTCTTACAAAGAGTTGAAAGGACTGTTTGAATAGAAAAAAAGTAGACTCTGCAGGTTGATAATGCAAAAAACCCAATTTGAATGTAAGTGCAGGTACCAAGAATGTCTTGTGTAATAATATAGCTGAAGAAATCTGTCTGCTTTTGTACTATTTCTAAGTTTCACTACTAGTGTCAAGGGTTAAGGCTGTGCTGGTTCCTAAACAAATGTCAGACACTCTATTAACCTCTCTTCCTTCCCACAAGGCATGGATAAAAAGAAAAAGAAAAAAAAGTGGAAAAACCCACTGAACAGCTTTAATGAAACAGTAACAATAAACCCAAAAGATAATAATACTAATAAGAAAATAATTAAATATATACAAATATATGCAAAATCAGTATCAAACTCCCCCAGTGGCAATTGAGTCACCAATGGTGCTGCTAGGCAGGCATTGAGGAAGTCCCAGACTGGACTCAGCAGAAGGTGGGAACTGGATTCAGGAACTCAAAGGATTAGGATTGAAGACAGAACAGACAGAATCTTCCTCTGATGCTGGCCATTGAAGAAGAGACACTGACCCTCATGCTCCCTCAGCTTTACTGAATATAATGTACATGGAATGGAATATTTTGTTGGTTAGGTTTGTGTTGCCTATCCTGTCCACCCCTCCCCACAAATGAAACTTTTATGCACTTATGACCCTTTTACTTATTGCACCCCCAATGTGACACACAAGATTTAGTGGTGACTTTGGTTTCTGTAGGAGTAAGTATAAGCAAGACCCTTTCATACCAATCCTTAGTAGTAGCTATTAACATCAAGCAATATCACTTCTAGAATCAGACACTGCCTGCAAAAATACATCATTAACTTCAGAAAGCAGTTAGAAAAGACTTAGCTCAAAAGTAAAATTACTGAATTGAGAATTGATTCTATTCTAGCTCAAACAAGGACACCAGGTAACTGAAGTTAAAAGCAGCTATTATGGTTCCTACTTTAAGCAGCAGTTTGAAGATGGAAGAAAATGGAGAAGAAGTGGATGGGGTTTTGTTAATCTCACTGTCTTCTCAGTAGGGAAAGAAAGGAAGTTCATATGGCAGTCGGTTTTCCTGTCCTAAAGTGAGAAGTATCCATTTATGTTTCAGTGAAATAACTTTAAAGAAAAAATCTTATCAAATCTTAGAACAAATAGGTTTGTGGAGCAGAAATTGTATTTTTATCATGGAATAAAATATTCTACATTCACAGACAATCAATATACATGTATATATAAATATATATATGTACCACAGATGTCATATCAACCTTTTGGAAGAGGATAGCTACAAGCACACTGTATAGATATAAAATGCTCTCTTCTTTTCTGATGCTATGGTATACTATAAGAGAAACATAAAGACACAAAAAAAGACTGATGAATGGAAGTTTCTTCCAGAAAATTCAATACATCTTTGTCAAAGGGAAGTGTATACATAGTGTATACTTCTGTAAAGTGTTTTTTTTTATTTCATTCATTAACATATTCTTTGGCTTGTTTCTTCCTTGTAGTCTTTATCATGTTGCTGCGTATGAACATGTATGCATTACTCAACTCCAGTCATCTGTAGTGATCTAATTGTTAATTATATTCTGGTTAATGTCTGGTCACTAAAAGATGTCATCATAGTAAATGGGTTTTCTTAGGCAGTTCTTAATTTTTCACTCTTTAAACCTGATCTTGTATCATCATGTCAGTATATATATAGGCAACTAGATACAGAAAACAATAAGGCTTATTTAAAAGACATAATACTCTCTCAGGTAAGAAAGAATGATTACCGGTTCTCATGCAGCTTGGTGGCCAAATGGAAGGTTAAGATACATATCAAAGTCAACATTAATGTTAAATTTCTCATTGAAGATCTAGAAAGTAGAGATTATTAGAACTGAAACTCTGCATGAAATATTTGCTGCTGGACATTTTTCAGAATCAAAATATTTTGTAAGTCCATTATAGATTTTCCAAACTATTTCTTTCAGAAAGAGTTTGGGTTTTTTTGGTTTTGTTTGTTTTTTTGTTTTCTTTTCTTTTGGTTTTTTGTTGGGTTTTGTGTGTGTGTGTTTTGTGTGGTTTTTGTTTGTTTGTTTTTGGGGGGGTTGTTTGTTTGTTTGTTTGTTTTCCATAGCATTTGTTAATTGAAACATTTTTGGGTTTTATGATTCAAACTGACTTTGTTTCAAAATGCCCTTCAGTTCTCTCAAAGGAAACTTAAGCAAGGCTTTGTATAAAACATTTTCTGTAGTTTGACATAACCTATATTTTATGTTTTGACCTGTTCAAAATTTTGAAAAAAACTTGCCCCTAACATGATTTTTTTTTTATTATTTCCCAGAATTGCTCATTAGCTGAAAAGTCAGCCCATGTGGTTGTGGGATTAAGAAAATGAGACCTCGTAGATAGATGAAAACTCTGTGAGGAACTGTGACTTAGTAGCTCTGTTTTTTTTTTTCTTTTCTGCCTGGTATCGGTGAATAGTTGATGTACCAAGACATGTTCAGACTCCTTTAATAAACTGTAATGTCTTGGAATAATATAGATGCGATCTATATTACATTCTTCTGATTGGATTGTTATAATCTGGTTACTCCTTTTTGTTTGGGGTTTTTTTGACCTTTTCAAATAAACCATGTCATAACCTAGTGATTCTGCTGGAAACTTGAACTCCGCAGAGGCTTTAATCAACTTTGCTGATTCCTGCATGCAAATAGAGAATGACTGAGAAAGTCAGTGACCTTATCCAAGCTCTGTGGGTGGAAATTTTCTTTTTCTCATTGGAGAAAAAGATCCTATCTACCCTGATGTGTCTCTGACACATTCCACTGAACTAGTTTTAATATAGGTGCAGTATCATAAGTTTTAATTACTCACATTGTGAATGGTTTCAGTAGCTAATCAAGAGGACATTTCCTCTTTTCCTTCTTCCTGTGTGAGATTAACTCTTAACTCTTTCAAAGATAGCACCATTGTACAGAAGATGTCAACCCAGAGGGGTTTTGAAGGTTAATTGCCAATTATAGATAAACTTTCTTAAAAGGAAGGAAAAAAAGAATAAAAATTGAAAATAGCAGTTTAGCAGTTTAGACAAAGCAATCACTCTCTCCTTTGCATTAAAGTGTTTGCATTCTGAAACTTTTTTGACTGAAACAGAACAATTTAACTTAAATTCAGACTATCCTGTGAAAGGCATAGAAGCACATAGTAGTGCTGGGAGAAGCATTCGATGTATTAAAAAAAAAAAAAAAATTACAGGTCAAGCAGAGATGGTCTATTCTATACTTTTTACATCCCTGCTGATTAACATTTACTGTGGCTGTGGTGAGAATTAAAATAATAATACATACCATTTGCACTGAAGTTAGTGCCTGGCCATTTCCTTTAGCTGTCAGGAAAGAGTATGCTGACTGAGGTAATTTAAGACTGCTAGTTTTATAAAATGCATTAAAGCTGACCTGAGTTGTCATGTGTTCCACAAAAAATGGATTGAGGTTTGTGACTATGAAAAGGTCATGCAAAAGGAAATGTTATAATCCTCCTGATCATTTGACAGAGTCACTCAGTAAAGATTTGTAAACATTTCCTAAATGAAATATTAAATATTTTCTAAGATTTCTCAAGGATCACTTAAGAGCATAATGAATAATGATAGAAAAGACAGTTTGAACTTGCTGAAACTGAAGTAGAAAGCAACCTATACACAATTTTAAAGATTGCCAACTTGCCAAAGATGTTGGGTCTTTATGACATCAAAAGAAAACCATGTTAAACATATTATTAAAGTACTTCTTTTTGTTTATTTCATTCTGGTTTTGTATTTCCTTTCTGTAGTTCCATATTTTCTCAGCAGAGGAAATTTCCTGTGCATTTTCCTATGCAGAGTTGTCCTCTATAGATTGAGAATAAAAAAAAAAAAAAAGAAAAAAACCAAACCAAACCAAATAAAACAGTGTGCAGGTTTAGAAGATCCCAATATATTTGTCTCAATGTTAACAGATTAACTCCTACGTTATCATACAGGTAGTTAGTTACACATTACTTCCCTAATTATTCCTTAGGTTTGAATTACACATCATATTCTTCACTTACCTGTTGGACCTTGAAACATCTTTAAGGGAAGCCTTCTACTACCTCCAGAATTATCTGTAAAAATGCTTTTAAGAGCAGCATTTAACTTTCTGCTTTGCAAGTGCTTTATCATGGAAACATATCTCAGAAGCAAAAGTTCAGAAGATGCTGAGCATGTCAAGTTAGTAAGGGAAAGGAACTGATTGGTGCAGGTCTTCCATGAGTATACTAAAGTTTGGGTTTTGTCATGTGCAAAGTAGTCAGCTGTGGGACTGAGGTTGTGGGTGTCTCTGAACACAGTAACCCACCTATTTGCCATACCTTGGGAGGAGTTATAGAGAGAAAACTGAAACATTGAATAACATGGCTGTATTTAGCTGACATTTTTTCCTCTTAAAAAGAAAAACTATTCTAGACTTCCAGTGTATAACTTGACTAGGCTGTAAGACAAGTAAAAAGTCAGAGTGAAGACTAAGAGTGGATGGTGCCAACATGTGAATGAATCTACACCCTTGTTTATCATCCCAAATGCCCGTGAGAGAGATATAAACTATATCCAACTCAGTTTGGAATTTCTTACTGAGTCCTCTGATTTTTATATTTATTTTGGTCTGATAGTACACTTTGGAAATTTATGTGTCTTACCTTCTTTTAAAACTTCTTTTTGTGTTTCTTTTTAAAAAAGAAATGGCAGAAATTCTCAAAGCCCTTGGCAACCTACCACTTTACAGTGAGTCTAAAGGTTCCAGAATGCTGGCTGTAGTGTTCTTGAGTCATTATTACTGATAACTCTGAACTGGAGTTTATAACTATGTTCTCTTCTTAATGTAAGAACAAGCTATAACTTCAGAGCATGAAAGAAAGGACAAGGGAAGTGTCTATATGCATCTTTCAAGCTACCTAGTATCTCTGGCAAAAAAAAACCTACTATTTTTATTCAGTGTTTTACAGGTGGTGTTTTTCTTTCCAAGGTTCTTGGAAAGATTAGTTACAAATGCACCGCTACTTTGTGTATGTGCCAATATGATGACAGAAATGTTGTTTGTTTGGTTTTTTTCCTATTTATTCCTTTTAAAAATGATGAGTTATACCTAAACTGATTCTCTGTCAAGTAAAAAAATCTGCTTCTAACATCACTTCCTTTAAAAGAAAAACTTTGGTTTTTTTCCAGGACTCCTTACACATTCAGTGGACTGTTGGTCTGTGGCTGGGTACTACCTGCTTTGCTGACACCGAGACAAAGGATTGTAAAAAGCATCTAACAGTGAAAGCATCAAAAGACTGTCCTGCCTCAACTGTCCTGTCATTGTGAAAGATGCTTAAATAAAACAGGGATTTCCTGTGGAACATTATGAAGTTTCCAAAATATTTCTCCAAATAGAGATATAGAGCTGAACAGTCAGAAATACAGCCCAAAATCAGTGGTACTTTTCAGATACAAAGTGACATAAAGTGCATAGCAAAAAACAAGGTTCAAAAGATATCAGGTACTTGTGAATATGCTTTTTACCTTGGTCTTGGGTCTTCATCCATAAAATATAAATGGTTGTTATGTTTACATTGTATATGGCTGTGAATTTTATGAATGATCCCTAAATAATTTCTAATCAAATTCTGGGAGCCCAAATATTAGGCTACCATTACCATTGAGTTGGTCTTGTCACCTGGAAAAGTTCAGGAATATAAACCAAAGGCAGGTCTGCTCAATTTTACATTTCCAAAAAAAACCCCAATGGTACAAGTCACAGCTGAAAGAAAGTCTGAGAAGGTCATTTCTGAGGCCCTATTGGAGAATGCAGAAGAAGGGCAGAAACAGAGAGAAAACCAAATATTTTTCTCTTATTTGCTGTGAGGGTTTCTTTCCCCAGCTCTGGTTTCAGACCTTTATTTGGTTGATGCAGGATCTGGAACAGAGAGGAGATGAAAGTCTTAATTAAACTGAGGTCATTGTCAGATAATGTAAATATATGTCATCAGTGAATCATTATGCTGGCCAAGCCAAGGCCAGAAAACAAGTTCAGGCTTCATGCAGAGTATGATCATACATAAAAGCACACTCATACTCTTTACCAGACTTGCTGGAGAATTTCTAAAACTTATGAAGCTTCTAGGGAGCACTAGAAAGAAACTCATGAAGAGATTAAAAATTCTGTTATCAGAGCAGGGTGTTGATAGCACACTATAGATAGAACTCAAGGTTGCACACTGAAGAATATATTTTTAAATAATAGCTCTGGTTTATCTCTTGAGAAAGGCAAGTGTTTATGAAAGAAGAAACAGAATGTGAGCTCTTGAAATATTAGTGCAAATTGCTTTAATTCATTTATCAGAAGTATGAAAAGACCATAACACTCCTTGCTTTTATTTATTAGTTCAATTTTAACATCAAAATACATATGGAAATAGGCAGATCTGCTACAGCAGTTTGCCTTTGAATACTTAAATATTCATGAGAATATTTGTTTTAGTTTTATTAGAATAGAAGGTGTCAGGATTAGCACTTCTGTTTCTCTGTGGTTAGACAGAGCTGTTTCATAATTTTTCATTTTACCAGTGAGGGGGAGACATCACAGATACTTCACAGTCTGTAGAGCATGCATTGTTATCACCCTATCATAGTAGTATATCAGTATAGACAATCTTATGAGCAAGCTTTATGAATAATTACTTGAAATAAGTGGTAACAACTGGATGTAAGTATATCCTCAACTAAGGATGCAGGTACTTCCTTAGCTAGGTGTTCATAACCAACTATATATGTAATGTAGCACTGATACTTCATAAATTATTTATATGTAAACTAGACTCTTCCTCACTTAAAAACCCCTTAATATCAATATCCACTAAAATTGTCCCTCCGTCTCCCATCATTACTGTCATGGTTTAGGGTCAGGGCAGCCCCTTAGACCTAACAGATACTCTCTGTTAACCCCCCTCCCTCCACAAAGGGGAAGAGAAAAGGAATAAGGGAGAGAGACTTGGTGATTAGAAAAGGAAACTAGAACAGCTTTAATGATAAT
>JANIJG010004221.1:0-50893 GCA_024611175.1 Megaceryle torquata | reverse complement strand
GAGCTGTTCAGGAGTTGGATTCTGCTACTGGATTCAGGAACATGGGATCGAAGGCAGAACGGACAGAGTCCTCCTTGCATACTCCAAGGAAGAAGTCCAAGAGGGTAGAAGAGCCTGGGAATAAGAAGCCCTAAGAGACCCTTCGGCTCCTTCTGCTTTATATACCCAATATGACATATATGGGATGGAATACTTTGTTGGTCAGTTTAGGGTCACCTGCCCTGTCCACTCTTCCCTGCAGGTGCGGCCTTTCACTTTTGTGCACCCCTCAATGTGGTACACAAGATCCAGCAGTGGCCTTGGTCTGCCTATCAATCCTTGGTAGTAACTCTAAACACGGGGTGTTATCACTGTTCGCAGCAGACACTGTCTGTGAAAACAGGCTGCTAACTTCAGAAAATTCTGTTAGTTAGAAGTACTGAACTAAAAAGTAAAATCACTGAACAGAATTAGTTCTGTTTTCACTCAAACCAGGACAATTACTTACTGTGTAATTTCACTGGATGACAGTAGTTGTATTAAAGCAACCTGTTGATACTGAGTCCTGTTATAGTCTCCAGGTACTTCCCAAATCTTCCTTTCTAATTCCTTTATGCCATTTAACAGATTTATCTGTCTTAACCAACACAAATCACATTTGTTTTCTGGTTTGCTCATTTTTCATTTATTCACAAATTAATCTATTTTTTCTATACATTTTTAATTCCTGAATATTCACTGGGATACTGAATTGGCAGTTATTTATAAAATATGTGCTTCAGATAGTCACAGTGTAATCTGTGCAATTTGTCACTTCAATTACATGGAATGTTCTTTTGCCTTCTTGTAAGATTAGTTTAATATTTTAATGGCTGAAAACCAAACTGTACTAAGGAATAACATTTGACATTCCTAATTATTTATACTTAACTGAATACCATTTGAAGTACATGTAGAACACCTTATGAAGCTCCAGATCCTCATAACTAATCCTAACAAATATTAATAAATGAATCTTTAAAAAGAATCAAAATGAAAACTTCAATGTGTTTGCTCTCAAAATAAAATTGAAAAAGACCTGATATTTTTTCCTCTGCCATTGGACCTGAGCTAAGGGTATGCATAGGAATACAAACACGGTTTGATTTTCTGAAAGTGAACAAAGTATTTGGATTTAATTTAACAATTTGTTTGTAAATGAGTAAGAGTATATATTATCTTTCATATAGGTCTCATGGTTGAGAAGTCCGTTATAATGAAGTCACTGTCTTGGAAAAGAGTTAAGGAAAATTACAATTTACATTTTTCCTCAGCTTTATTATTAGAATGATATATCCAAATCTGAGTAGGTGCTTTCTAGTTAGACAATATGTTTTCTACGTGGAGAGACAAACAAAAGGAACCAGGAAAGACAATTTATTAGTGAAGGCAACTCATTGCTCTTGTCCCCATTTTCATCAATGAGGGAAAACATTGTCAGACATAGTGTTTTCTCAGTAAGAATGCTAGGGAATCTCTTAATCACAAGTGTCCATACTCACTTGCCAGGTGTTAGAAAGCCATTTGGTCATCTCTATATTGATCTTCTGTCAAATGGAATAGTGTCTTAATGTAAAATGTTGGCAAATTTGCTTTATTGCTGAAGTTTCAATAGTTAAATGTAGAAAAATATCTGATAGAGCTGTACATTTCTAGTAAGATTTGATTGCTTTCATTAACAAGATATTTTTAATTAAAATGTTATTATTAAAACTCATTGTTAAAATGTTGGAAATCCTGCCATCTGCAGAAATTACGCTAGAGTATGAAGAATTTATAATGGATAAACAGTCTGCATGAAATTTGTTTACTCTTTTGACTGTAATGACTAAACAACAGTAGATATCTTACAGACTGGTTATTTCAGGAGAATAAAGTGATGATAGAGGCAGGGATATATCTACTATCAACTTACTTATTTTCAAAGAACATATAAAATACAGTTTCACAGAATCACAGAATAAATACACCATCAGAATTCGGTTACTTTTCCTACAACTCTAAACCTCTTTCCTCTCAGAGGTCAGCCTGGACAAGTCCCGTTCTTTGCTTTCTCTCACCTTTGTCTTTTTAGTCTCTGTTGTTTTGGTTTTTTTTTTTTATTTCTTTTTTCATTTTTCTTTTTTCCCTATCTTCTGCTTGCTACTGCTTGCAGTTATGTTTCTATGAAATAGTACCTGCTCCCTGTATAAAGTACCACTTTTGACCATGTTAAAACAATATTGACCATTGTAGAAAGATGATTTAGACAGAGCTTTGTTTTGACCATTATTTCCCACAAAACTTTTAATTACCTATTTGTTGTTTGAAATAGTGAATTCCTATCAGCTTCTTCAATGAAATTTAAACTAACTTTGTTCATCATGGTATTTTTTTGGTGTTTCCCTTAGGAACCCATAAAGAAACATTACTAGATGTGGTATGACATCCTAAAGTTTTCTTCATATTCCTTTTTAATTGTGGAGATGATACAGTTTCTCAATTAGGATGAACAAATTTTGGCAACCACAAACAACAAAAGTACTTTAAACATTTCAGCGTTCTTGTTTATGTTTCAAAAATAATCAAGGTATTAAATCCCAGAGGAATAAAACTTTCAATAAGCAGAAAATCACCTGAAAGGAAATCACTGAATGTCTTAGTGTTTCACATGAAATATTTTATTTAGTTATTCATCTTTCTGCCTAAAATTCCATTAGCTACTAAATCTTGGTCTGAGAGTTCTGTCAGCTATGAACTTGCAACTCTTTAAATTCAGTGAAAATTCCTTGTTGAAAATTTAGTAGTGCTAAGCTGTAAATGAAACAGAGTTTATTTCCATAAATTATTTGAAACTTCTTCCACATAAGTAACTGTTTGGCTGGGATATATAATTTTCTTCCTAGTCACGGGTGCAGTGCTGTGATTTGGATTTAATGTGAGGATGATGTTGATAACACACTGATGTTTTAACTGTTGCTAAGTAGCACTTATCCTAAGTCAAGGACTTTTCAGTTTCCTGTGCTCTGCCAGTGGGGGGGTGAACAAGAAGCTGGGAGGGAGCATGGCCAGGACAGCCAGTCTGTACTAACTAAGGGTATATTCCATACCATAGAATGTTATGCCCAGTATATAAACTGGGGGGGGGGAGTCAGCTGGAAGGTGCCAGTCTCTGCTTGGGGATTGGCTGGGCATTGGTCAGCACATGATGAGCAGCTACATTGTGCATCATTTGTCTGTTCTTCAAGTTTAATTATTTTTTATTGACTTGTACTATCCCAGAAAGATTTATTAATCACAGTGAGACAATAGAATATGTTTTCAGAGATCTGTTGAGATCTGTGATGAAGCTCCTAAATGTACTGTGGTGCAATTCAGGAGACAGACAGAAAAATCTTACTGGAACACAGCCAGGATTGGATAACAAATGTGACCTTGATCTTTAAAATTCTTCTTCTAGTGAATGACAGAGTGTCTTCACAAAAGATTTGATCTGCTGCTCTCTAAAAGGAGACATAACACCTGAGATCTTCTGGGGCACTGGCAGAATCATTTCCTCTGTTTCCTAGACTGCACTCGATTCCAGACAGCAGCATAGTGGTTCACTCTCCCAAGTGTGAAATTCCACTGTTTGAAATGTTCTTCCTCTGAAAGCAATCATCACACAACAGAGCCATGTGTTAATTACAGTGAAGAGTCTGACCAATTTACTCTGTGGTGGCATAATTGTTAAGTGTAATCAGAAACACAGAAGACACAGGTTTCATTCCCCATTCACCCCTGCTTGTGACATATTTTTTAAATCCAAGTGCATAGTCCAAAGCCACTGTAATGGTTTCCTGCTTCACAAACTATTCTACGTTTGAACATAAATGACATTAACTAATCCAGTTCTATGATGCTTAGTTTGAGTATACTTCTCAATTGAACTTTCAGTTTTGGTTTAATTTTTTTTTTAACATAATTTGGGAATTTTTTTTTTCAGTACAGAGCCCTTAAACCTGTTGAAGTTGCTATAGAAATCATTGATTAAATAGTTTGCTCTGTTTCAGATGGGCATTTTACACTACCACCAGTGATTTTAGACTCATCATCAGTGTGATAAATATTCAGACACCCTCAGACCAGGCCTGCAACACTGATAATTAGAAAGGTCAGCTTTTTACTCGTGAAATGAGAATCTGATCCAATAGCAACTAGGAAGAACTGAATATTGAACAGTACAAATTAACACATTTAAGACTCTGCACACACTGAATGCATCTGCATTTTTAGTAGGTTACTTTATACTTTTGAAGTTTTAAATATTTGCAATTATGTAAGAAATTTATATTTGTTATGTTAACACATCATCTGAATGCCACAGTGTATTGATGCATTAATGTGTTAATCTTCCTCACACTTCTGGCAATGAAGGAAATAGCTCTTTGCTGTTCTCAGGGAATAAAAGCAAGATTGAAATATTAAATATTTTCCTTAAGGTAAAACAGAAAATATGTTGCATGGAACTTACTTATTCTCCCATGCTCCATATTAATAGTCTGACCGTTAGTCTATCCTTCTTTAATTCCCTTTCTCATGTAAAAGATGAAGTTTTCATTTTGAATCACAGTGAAGCAAGGTTTTGTTTCTTTGTGTATTTAGATGATGAGGAACACCTGGACTGTTATGGGAAGGTCTACTTAAAGATGTTTTGTGTTATTGTGAAAATAGATAAAATACTATTTCGATCTTTCTATCTTGAAAAGAAATCACTAACGTTCATTAATTAATTGAAATTAGAAGCACTTGATCTGTGGGAGGACTGCCTTGGAGAAAATTCCTTTGATTATAAAGGTTTAAATAACCCATGCAGCTTGGCCACAGTAAGTGTAAATGAAAAAGGTACTTTGCAGGCATAAGTTCAGGAAAGAAGTATTATAATCAAGAAAATTTCAATAGAACTTGAGATGATTAAAAAAAACACAAAAACCAAACCAACCAAAAACCTTCCTTACAAAAATCAGATTTATCAAGAACTATAAAAGAACCCAAACCTTTCTGAGCTGAGTGTTCCCATCATAATGGCCCTTTAATAGCAATCTTTTGTTGGGTACTGGACAGATCGCTAAATCCCTTCTGGGAATTCACTGAAATAACACTGAAGCTAATCAGTAATCAGTTTTCTCATCTCATCCTCTATTCAGGACTTTCTTTTGGTTGTGTCAAGAGGACTGTAGCACAGTGACCCTGAAACAGTCCTTTACAGATTGCATGCCTTTATAAACTGGCTATACTCTGAATGGAGTAGATTGAATTGGTGGAAGTAGCTCACATCATCTAGTCAGCTTCAAAAAGTCAATATTCTTAGTGTGCCTGGAAAATCTGGAGTTGCCTATCATCCATCAGCTTTCAGGAGTAACCCTTTCTATGCAGGTCTACCACACTCTTTCTAAATAAAGCAGAGAGTGTTTCATGTTCTGCTTTATTTGGAAGTAGTCAAGGTACTGAATGCTTGGGCTTATAGCCTTGAAAATACTTCAAGGAACCTAAATGCTTCTGAGGATCTGGGTTTTATGTTTGGTTTTAAGGTTAAGCTGACCTACTGGGCTCTCTAGAGTCTGCTAAATGAAATGTAGGTAAAAGAAATAATTTTTATGGTCCTAGTAGTAATGACTGGGCTACATTAAAACATTGTAATGGATGTTACAGAAGTGGCCTTGTGTTGGATATGAAAGAGGTTTTGAGACCCCACAGCTGATTGCATTAAAAGGTATCCAGTAAAGTGGACTCTACTTCAAAGTCCTGATATACATATTTTCACCTTTGACTACTTTTCAATGCTTATATGGGAGAATTAAACAGAGTCAGGTTCTTATAACAATATATCATGATGGATAGTTAAGAGTTAGTTTAGGACTGGAAGCAGAATGCTCTGTTGCCTTTTCAAGCTAATGTAGCTATCTCTGATGAAAAAAAGGGTAAGAAACACTAGGGAATAGATGGAGTCTTGGTTTCAGCTATTCCCTAGTCCAGTAGCTGGACACAGTGACAAAACAGTATGTGCTGGGCTTTCTAAGGACTAAAGTGGGATTTCTTTCTGAAGAGAGCTCTACAGGGATTATATTCTGAGGAACACCTGTAAAATGTACAATTGCCTCTGTGCTCTCGTGAGCAAATCTACTTCCAATGCATTATTCAGAGCTATAGCTGCAAGAAACTCTTAAAGCATTAGATTTTCTTAGTGAAAAATACATCTACCTGAAACAATTCACAAATTCATTTTGAATTTTTCATACTGTTTAAGCCAGAAAAATGGGTGAAAAACCAGAACGATGCCAGGACTTTGTACCTGCCATTTCAATACAGTGCTTCAATTCAAAATGTACATGAGTTTAATATGGAGAACAAAGTATTTGTTTGTAAAAGACAAACAAAAAAAGCTCAAATGAAACCATTATTTATCAACTTGAAAAAAAAAATGCTAATTTGAACATTTCCTTTCAAAGGCTTTTCCTTCCTTTATGAAAAAAGAGAAGGAAATTATTTGACAGCAGCCGGAAATGATTTCCAGTTTTTGTTTGTTTGTTTGTTTGTTTTTCAGTTTGAAATATGATTGCTCACTCAACTATATTTAGGTCTGTGTTTAAAGACATAGCTTAGGTGTAAAATAAACTCTTTCATAATTACATCAAAAGTAAGTATCTTACTTTTTTTTAGGGTGAAAAATACTTAACATGCAAGGACTGTATAAAACTCTTCATTAAAAGTCTATTTCTGAACATTCCATTACTTTCAGAACTTACTTCTGATGCTCTTTGAATGACTAGTAACTCAGAGCTGCCAGCTGCACAGTTGTTAGCTATTTACAATAAAATTGGTCCCATTAATTTGCTAATGAATTGATATTGACTTTACATTTTGTGAGCTGGCAATGTTTCAAAAGTCATTGTTACCTCATTTACACAATGTACATCAATGAATTTTCCTTACTGCATAAAATGCAAAAATAATTTTAAAATGTTAAATGGTTTAATACCACCTGGTTTCAAATTATGCTGATGGTACCAGATCAAAAATTCCACTCACCTATTAAGAGCTGGAATGTGGATGATTCTTTCACTAATATGTTGTGAATAGGATAATGGTGAATAAAAATTTAGAAACAAATTAGAAATAATAGTAAATTTAATAAGACTGTAAGAACTGAGTTGAACTGCACAAGAGCAACAATTCCTATTGGTATTTTGCCTTATGTCACAAGGGTACCTTTCCTGAACTAAGTGCAAAGGTTGCATAATGGAGATTAAGGAATCTGGCTGGGAAAAAAAATGTTTCTCTGCCAAATCATTCACCAAATAAAAAATTGAAAGGCTCATCCCTTCTCACTTTAGTGCCTTAGATGAAAAAAAAACTTAATTAGCACTTTGGTTGTTTATTAACTGCCTCTACTGTTAATGGAGCAAAGCCTCCTAGCAGGTTAATCTGCCTGCTCAAGATGTTACTCACTCTCTTAAGTTGTTGATCTTTTTCCATTGACTAGAGAGAAAGATTGTAACACTTGGGCTATAGTATGGATTCCTTTTTTCTGCCACACAGACTAACAGAAAACTAAGTAAGTAAGCCATCATTTCAAAGGATATTTAGAGTCAGTGAATGCCTTAATTAAGTACCCCAGAAAAGTGTATTTTCTGCTTCTTTACACCTGACCAGCATAAAAAAATGTTGGTTCTTCATATCTCCAAGCAGAGGAAGCTTTTGAAATCATCCTTCTGTGAATACATCTGCCAGATTCTTCCCTAGCTGAATGAATTTTGAATCTATCAGACAATTCCAGCTATAAGATAGTCAAGATAGTCAACCAATTCTTGTCTTTTCTTGTCAGCTGTATTATTAGACAGTTGTGAATCCACACAGGAGCAAGCTACAGAATACTACAATTTTGCTTCTCATGTAGCTAATCAGTACATTTCTAAACACTCTCACTGATGAAAGTGTAGAGTCAACCTACAGATACAGCATAATGAATAGGAAGATTCTTAATAACATCCAGGACTTGTTTCAGAAGGTATTTTAATTCTCATGACAGATAAGCTCAGGATACACTCCTTCTAGATTATCTTTTGTTGTTATTTTTCTCATCGTGCTCTCAATTTAAAGAAGCTCCTGTAAGAAAAAGTTCTAATTGTTCATAAAGTACAGAGAAATATATAACTAAATCAAAGAAAATCTCTAATGACAATATCATGAGGTTGTTTTTTAAAAAGGCCAAGTATCTATACAGGTATATAGACACTGATTTTTTGTTGTTGTTTATGCATGAAAATACAACTTTGTATTCCATACAGTTTTAATGGTGAATGACTTCTGATTTACTCCAAAAATACATCAGACCATTGAATCATTTGTGCTGTGACCATGGATTAGAAAGGTCAAATGTATATGTCACTGTTATGAATCAGGTATAAATTGCAGTGTCCATAGTATATTTTTGTAAATAAGTACTAATGATGTTTAGTAACAGGTGATTTTTATTCGTTTTTAGGCATTTCTTACGATTTTTTTTTAATATATATATGAGTTTTACTTATTTTACTGGTTTTGAGTTTTACTTAGAAAATGAAAGTGGTACAGTAGATCATTAAAACAATCTAAATATAGTATATTTAATATGTGATTACTTAAATTGTGTTTAGGACAGTTCTGCTCTCAGATACATTGGCTTTAATTTGGACTAAATCCACACATCAGTAGACAAAGAGCAAATAACTTATTGTTCAGATTTATAGATTTCCAGATGGAAGTAAAATTTGGTTAAGTTCTGAAACACTAATAATCATTTATATCATAAAATTGTACTAAAAACCCAGGGAAATCTGAGAAAGGACATAAAGAATTATTATGAGCCTGAAGGAACCATTAACAAAAGATAAAGAGAAATCAACTCTTTGGTCTTATTACAACCCAAATGTTGGAAAGAATGATGCTTATTTACTAAAATTTTTGGTCACTAAATGCATAGTAGAGGAAGGGTATAGTAAATATTTCAAGTAGAAATTGCGTCATCAATTTTATTTTAAACTTAGCAATGGACGATATACAAGAAATATCAGGTGAAATTTCTTAAACCTGGAATTTGTATGTGTGTTGAATGTTTTCTGAAGGGAAGTGGTGAAATAGACATTAAGCCATGATGGACTTAAACCTGACTGAGAAAGAAGCAGAAAATAAGGACACAGCCAGCATGCTAACTTCCAGTGTGTTGCTGTTGTTGAATTTTGTTTATCTGAGTTTAGAAATACTTCCAAAACTGAAAGAGCTTTGGGAAACTTTTAGTAGAATGTTGTAATTTTCTTTGATTTTAAAAGTACTACTGAGATGAATACTTATTATATATAATGGTCTGTTTGGTTTATATGTGTGGTACTTTCTCTTACTAGTCTCATAAATTGTGTAGTATTGCTTTTGGTTGCCAAATAGGTGCAGGTAGTCTCTATAATAAAACCAGTGAAAACTGCTGAAATTCTTACTACAAAAGTTGTGAGTTTTATTGCAGCCTTTGTGTGAGTCACCTGCATCTCAAAATAAATTGAATCCCCTATTCTTGAGCACTCCTCATCATTAATAGCTAGCCAAGTATGACAACGAGACTCCAGGATGCCAGGTCTTGGAAACTCTAGACAGTGCATTTTTGTAGGCTGGAGGGCACTGTCTTTCCAGGATTCAAAATCAAAATATATCTGTCTACTTATAGTTCAGGAAATCCTGCCCATAATATTGAATACCCCTGGTAGAAAACAGTCTCCAAATAGAGCACATGAGAATAAATAATAAGAAAGTGCATGGGACTAATTGAGAATTTTCACCCAGCCCTCCTCTGTTGCTTGTTTCCCATTCCATCTCCTACTCTTCCCACCTGAGTGTCTCTATCTTTCTCACTGTAATTCTAAGGCATTACATAACATGTTCATAAAAGCAAATCTAAGAGAACCATCACCACTCTTCATTTACTGTATCTTAGTGTCTGGGAGAAAAAGGAAAGGGAATGAAAAAGAAAAAAACAAAAAAAACATAGAAAAGCAGATCCACTTATCTTCATAGTAATTTTTATGCAGTCTTATAATTAAGAAAATTTGTTGAAAATTAAGAAGTTACTTGGCAAACTATTTTGGTATTTTCTGCTTACATCTGACTTTTTAACATGATTCTATTAAGTTGCTTTTTCATATGTGTTAGTTGGGTAAAGGCTTACAGAGCTTCTGGGTTCGATTTCTCTTTGTAGTTTGTAACATCATCAGCTCACAAATTTAGCAGGGCAAATTATAACCATGGTGAGTATAGAAATGTTTTATTTGTAAACCATCAGCTTGAATGTTACCGGTATTATAAAGATGAGAAGGTGAGGCACAGAGATATTAACAGTTAAATTGCCCAGTAGCTATCAGTGTTTAGTCTGGGGACCAAGTGCTTCAGTGAATACTGACAGTTAATGTGAAAAGGAAGGGGAAGGGAAAAAGGGTATTTAATTCTAATTTCATCTTGATCATAATATAAGGATCTGAAGGGAAATACTGTTAGTGCCACCAGTCACACCTATTGTATCCAGGAACATCCACAGCTGAACTGTATTTTAAATGAGAGCTTAACTGTTAAAAATGCTAACATTTATGAAGTATATAAATTAATTCTAATTAATGTGCTTCAGCTATCTTGTTAAATGCCAATTAGATAAATTAACATTTCTTACAATTTTAATATATCAATAACAATTTAACTGTACTTCCATTGTCATTGTAATTCTGACTTAATTACCTTGACAGGTGATTTATCTTTTGCATAATTATTCAGCCTTAGTCTGTTCTCTTAAACAATCAAACTAGTATTGTACAGATTCTCTACAGCATCTGATCTTTCTCTGACATTTTTTACAAAAAGCATGCCTGGATAACTTGGTCTCAGACTGAATCTTCATCCTGCTTCAGGGTACTTAATAGATATATATCCACTATTGGAAAGAGCAGTACACATAAAGAAGATGCACATGTTGGGTTATTAATAAAGAATATCAGAGCAGGAGTTGAATAAAGCACGCATAAACAACATGTGAACTGTCTGGACTGGTTTCTTAATAAGATCCATACTATAAATGTCATTCAGCAAAGAATTTACAAATGTAAACATTTCATAGCATAGTTCTTGGCCTCAAGCAGAAATATTTACAAGGTTATATTTAGATGCTTAATGCTTTACTGCATCAGATGATAAAATGAACTCAGCAAAGGAAATGTTTTGACTGTAGTGACATGTAGTACAAAAGCAATTTTGGTGGAGCAAAATAATCTTTAAAGTCTGCAAATAATGTAGGTCTGAAAATAAAGAGTATTGAAATCTGAAAGAGTGGAAAACACCTGTCCTAATAGATGTCTTGAAGTTCCACATATAAGAGTAAGCTAGTCACTCTAGAATCCCTTTATAGACACTGAAGCAACAAGTAAAAAACTCCGGGGAATAATCCATTGCCTTCTAAATGAGGTATCTAAAGTGTCCATTTCTCTAGACTAGAGACCACACTCTCTAGATTTCAACATAGATAAATCTTGCCATTTAACATTTTAAATAATTTGGTTTGATTTTTGGCGGACAGTACTTGCTTTATTCACAAATCCTACTGGTCTCAGGATAAGTGTGTTTAAAAGCTTAGGATTCTAGATGCATCTTTTAAGAATAAAGTGGAGGGAATGTAATACTTCATAAATAATTCCATTTGGGAAACACGGAGTAAAAAAAAATTGCAATCTTTAAATGCAATCTTTGCCTTAAATTAAAATAAGTCTAAAAATGAGAAAGAATTATTTGTAATAATGTCAAATTAATCCATCTCCATTTTATCAAAACTTCTTCCCTCCGTATCTCTGCCCACAATCCTTTTCAGTTCACTCTAAACTGTTGTTTTTTGGTTTTTTTGGTTTTTTTTTCTATTTCTTGCTCAGGTTTACTGGCAGGGATTGAGTAGTAGTATTGAGACTGCATAGATCATTTCAACTGTAAAGGAATTACAGTCAGCCATCTCTGGAGTGGGATATTACCAGCCACAGAGCAGGGTTTCATGCCTCATGGGGTCGGGGCTGTTGGAGCCATCTTCTGAGCTGTGAAGAACCTAAGGAAAGGCTTTACCTATCAAAGATGATGATTCCCAGTGTGCCCCCAGTAAGCAGCCCTTCACTCTGTGCCAGGTCTGCAAGACATACAATGCACCAAGGCTATGGGAAGAAGCAGTTCCACAATAAGTAATTATTCTACTTTCTGAAGACCTGAAATTCAGCTTTTCGCTGGAAACAATATAAGGAAAATAATTCTATATTTGTGCTTTCAGTTCCCTGGAGTTTAGAGTGTATTAATAGCCATTGGATTCAGAACACATAAACTGGATTGAAAAATCATTATGTGAGGTTCATATTCTGAATTTGGTTTCTAAGCACTTCAATAACTTATCCTTAATTTTCAGCTCAGATTGTCTCAGGAAATAGTAGAAATTTGGGGTATCATTTGCTTTTATCTTCATATCACAGAATCACAGAATGAGATAGTAATGGGATGTGAATATAGTAGCTGAAGTTACTGAATTTAACATTACAAGTTGATTCATCTTTTTAAAAGCATTGACCTTTGAGTAATAGCAAACAATCAAAAATATATTGGGAAAAATGAAATTAAAAAAATCACTTGGAAAGACACATGAATAGCCCCCTTTATCTGCACAGCACCTTTTAAAATAAAAGTATGTACATAACATAGTAAGTAGATTTTAAGGTATGACTGCAGCAATTCGTTTGCCAGATCTGTAATCTGAGGAGAATGAGTCTTTCAGATAATTGTGAGAATGAAATTTCTTTGCCTGCATGTGATGTGTGTAAATCTCCCCAGGATGATAGTCCTTTGTGTGCTATATGGGTGCCAGCTCTGTGGGGCTGCTCTGCATGCTGCTTGACTGCACCATTTTATTTTGTGGTCATTCATATGCGTAAAACAGTTCTGAGTTCTCTGGAAGAAAAGCATTTAGATGGACAAAGGTATAGATATAGTCATGCAGTGAATCACACAGACTATAGGTGCTTCTGCACATGACAAAGAGCCTACTGCTACATTAGGCAATGATCATGATCTAGTGCCACAAATCTAGTTCCAGTGATAATCTGCATTAGTTGTATCTATGATTGTCCTGTTGTACTGTGCATGTATTACCTTTTTATTTCCAATGTCTGTATAGTATAAGTGTCTGTGACATATGTCTAGCCACAGAGAAAGTAGCTGAATGGATACTGGGCACATATATAGCATATAACTAACTGTTATATTTGAGGCTGACTGAGGTGAATTATGGTGTGAAACATCACAAAGCACAGTCCTTGAAGATGATGATTTTGGTTGCCTCATAGGAGGCAAATTTCTAAGACACTAGAAAGGAAGTAAATAGGATGAAAAACTGTTTCACAGATTACTTTCTAAGTATGAAAACACAAGCACATATGCAATCTTCCAAGAGCTTGAACACACACACGTGTATGCAGACACAAATAGGCATGTACAATATATACAAATACACATAAACAGATCTAGAAAAAGTTACTGAAGTATACCTATACCCCTAACAGAGGAATTCTGTCTGCATCCCTCACTTTCAAGCATTTTAGAGAACTGGGTCTCAGCAGAGCAGAATCTCCAAAAGCAGAGTAAATTTAGGGGCATAGGAAGAACAAATTTTTTTCAGTTAGGGTCTTTCATCCCAGCACCATACATGCAGGCCGTCTTAGCAGTAGACAAGGGTAACTTTTCATTTACCTACTGTGCTATAACTGACAACTCTTTTCCCTCCTGGTGTTGCAATCTGTCCTTCTGTCTCTTTCTGAAGGGGAGCCATACTCATTAAATGAAGCACCTTCTTGCTTGATCCTGGGATGAATCAAAAGTGTTTGACAATGTAACTTCCCTAGCTTTGTTTTGTTCTGCTATCAGTAGTCAATATTCATGAAATGAATGAAAAAGGAACATTTGTAAGATAAACAAATTACAAATATAAAGAAAATAAAAACTTACATAATAAGAAAATATGAAGGAAAAGTCAACAGTCAAAGTTGTCAAAGCTGTATGTGAATCCTCAATGGGTGAATTTTATTCATATAATTTAATGTGATACTTTACAATTACCAAAGTCATATTGCTTGTCTGTATATTAAATATATAATGTTATCAAGAGTGAAGAGCAAGTTCTGGCTAAACCTGTCTCAGAGAAGAGCACAGATTATTTATAAAGTGGTAGTGACTACTGAGTGAGAACATTAGACTGAATGACCATACTGCATTGTATACCTTTGACATCAGAAAAGACAGTAGAGATCTTTCGCTAAAGAGAGCAGAAAATTCCTTTAGGAGATTCATAGGTATACCACAAAAATCTCATCTCTCTGGTGGGTAATCCTTCCTCTAGCAGGGCATATCTCCTCCCTGGTGTGAGTTCAGTGTTTAACTATGGAGCTGTGTTTTTCACATTTCTTCTTTGCTTTGACCGTAGTCATGTGCATATGACATTTTTCAGGTGATGCATTCATTAAACTGTCCTTGCTGTATCCTTGCACTAATATCCAATCTAATTCCACAGTATTGTGGCATCCTCGATGGATTAGTCATACACTTTTTAGGAACCAATATTTAAATACAATAATGAGTAGCACACAATCAAGAATTTTCCCAATATTCTGGAAAGATAAAGAATGTCACATAAAAAGGCAAAAGAAAACTGACGTCAACAAAACAGGCACATTGCTACCAGAAGACTGACTGCCCGGGCTTGATTCTTATCTACCTCCACTCAGATCAATGTAGTTACACTGTTGTAAATTTTTTTTTGGCACAAACTGAATTCAGTCTTGTGTTTTGATTTTTGAAAAAAGTTCCCCAAATAAGACTAGTATCCAGGAAAGAGAGGAAAAGGCACAGTGGACTGTTGATGAGAAGGTAGAATCAGAGTGCAGTTTTCTCAAGGCTTGCAAGGTTCTGTGTGTGATTTAAAAAAAACTCTGTAGACAGTACTTACAAGCTATAAAACTGTTTATGGCACTCACTTCCTTGGGAGGTGTAGTAATTCACTCAAGAGCATTATAATTTCTTCCAGATGATGATACTTTTGTATCTTGTTTGTGATTCAAAGGGTCTCCTGTAGAAATCAGAAATATCTTATTCAAGCACCTTGTTTTTCAGAGTGTTTGGAATTAGAACCCAAATGGCCTCAGGTCCTGTAATGGAATTTTTAGTACTAGTAAGCAAAGAAAGGGCAGTGACTAACAGCTGTGTATACTACCTAATCACTGCCTACACAGATTCCATGGGATGGTTTTGGCTTGTGTCAACTATTATTCTCATATCCCATGAGCAGGCTCTCTTCATGGGGTAATGTGTGTCAATCACTACTCCCATGCAGTTTTAATATAGCCACCAAGCTCTGGGAGTGTAAAATAAAGTCATGGGGTTTTGAGCCTAGCCATGACACAAGGCCTCAGAATTTGGGAACAGTCCTTGAGTTGTTTTATTTCATTGGGTAAATGAAGCCTCTGAAAGTTCCCAGAGGCTTTGAAAATAAAATTAGGCTTAGAGTGTTTTTATAGGACACAGTTCTCTAATACCCTTTTGTCTATTCTTTTAATTTCCAGCTTATATAAAGATACTCTGAGGACTACATGAATAAATGTTTTCATGTCTTATCCTACATGTCAAGACGCAATGCTGAGTCCTAAGGGTCTCATGGCTGTGAGGAGATGCTAAGTCAAAGAAGAGTGATATGATGGTGGAGCAGCAGATCTAAATCACTCTTGGGTGTATTAGACAAAGCCTGACAAGCTCTGTAGGCAAGCCTGAAAATAAGCAAACTGTCAGACCTGAATTAATGTTCAGTACAACTTTGTACATACTAGCATGTTGGTAACTTTTTCTAGGGTTCATATTCCCAGTTTTGCTTATCTAAACTGATAATTATTCTTGTCAAATCAGAATCTGATGCCAATTCTGCTGTATAAAACAATGGGAAATGATTTTAGAAAAGAGTATTTATGCATCCATGAACTAGCGTATTATGCAAATAGTCTTTAGCAATAAAATTATTTTTTATTCCATTTAGATGTTGATGTGTGCATACTAGGGTATCCCTACCACATAACTGATCATCTATGAACACCAATGTGGAATTCCATGAGACAAGAGAAATTTGAATGAAAAGTCTCTCTTGTAGCTAATAACTCTATTATCCCATTCCGTTTGTTTCACACAAGAAAAAACAATGATTGTGATAGTAGGAGTACTCTTTCTCTGGTAAAAGAGGACAAAGACGACTTTTAAGGTCCTGAATCTGCTTATCTTCTGCTGTCTGACTTTGCCTCATCTGGCTTATGTCTGGAGACATTTGGTAGCTCAGCAAGTCCTACATGCACAGCTGAATAGACTGTTGAGATATTAAACAACCCATATGAGCTGCAAATGATTTCCAAAGACACAGAAAAGAACAGAAGTCATGGATATAAATCTGTTCATTTAATGTGTAACTGTGAATACTGCTGAAGCAGATAAGTCATAGTAAGCAAAAATAAAGGAAGACAAGAAAATACAGTAATGGATTTTTGGCCACCAGGGAAGACTCATTCATGGTAAACTTCCTCAGATAAGCACTAGATTCCTGTGTGGGTCTAGGCAATTGAAGGACACTATCCACAGTAGCCTGGGATATTTCAAGACATCCCTCAATCTTCTGTATTGTGATTCAGTAATATAAGAAAGAGGAGGATTAAATCAAAATGTCAGCATTTATCAGTAGGGACTGAAGTACAGGAGGAATTCTTTTTCTGATTTCAGATGAAAGAGATTTGCTTTACTTCAGCTGCCTTGTGTGGAGATATAGAGTCTTGGAGTGTTACTTTTGAGAGCTGTGTTAACTGTGATTTCAGCAGTGGAAACTGCTGAGGAACAGTATGGACATTTCTGAACAATGCTGGATATGGAAAAAGTAATTTGATATTTTTTGTGAAGATTGAAAATGTCTTGAAATCCAAAATATTATTTTTTTTTCCTGGGCTCTTAAATATATGGAGGGTTGACCTCACAAGTATCTAAGCACCACCACACAGCTTCTCGCTTACTTCCCAACAAGTGGGATGGAGGAGTGAGCAGGAAAAGCAAAAGTGAGACAACTCATGGATGAAGATAAAGACAGTTTAATAAGTGAAGAAAAGGAGGGGGGAATGATGCAAAGAAAATCACCACCTCTAACAAGCAGACTGATGCCCATCCAGTCTCTGAGTAAAGGAGAGCTGCCAGGCAACCCCCCCATCCCTCTTTTTATTGCTGAGAATTACATTACAAGGCATGGAATATTCATTTGGCCAGTTTGGGTCAGCTGTCCAAGCCGTGTCCGATCCCAGCTTTTTCCTCTCTCTTGCCTACTTGCTTCAGTGGTGGAAGTATGGAAAAAAGAGAAATCCAGAGAACAAACACTGCTCTGCAATAGTCAAAACATTTTTTTGTGTTATCAACATCGTTTCAGTCAAATATCCAAAATACAGCACTGTAAAGGCTGCTAAGAATAAAATTTACTCCATCCCAGCCAGAACGAGCAATATTAGCCAAGATCTGGTTACTGTTGTATCCCCAGTTGCAGACAACACCCTAAATCTCTAGAGAGACTCTTTAGTGAGGTCTTGAACACTGAACATGTACATACATTGCTAACTATTTCAACTCATAACTATATCCTCAGATTTTCTAGGAAGAGTCTTTTCAATAGCTGTTAATTTCTGTGCTGGGATCTGGACTGGCTTTCCTAGGAACTTTATAGTCACACCTGCAAATTAAACAGATGAGAACAATCAACATAAACAACAGAAGCAGAAGGTAATCAGTGTAATAGCATTGAATACCTGAAACAAGATCTTTTGGCTTCAAAACATTGAGCAGATTGTGTTGTGTACCTGAGGTACAATAGATATTTTCATGCTAAAACAATGTAAGTACATTATCCCCTCAGGAACATATGATTTAATGCCCACAATCATGTGACTGGAGGAAAGGGATTTTAACTGCCAGAAGGACACATATAATTCATAATAAAGAGAAAAACTAGAGTGTTTGAAAAAGCCCTACAAAACTCATTCTGTGAACAGGAGTATGAAATATTTAATGGTAGGATGGGGAGAGAAGATGAGGATGGAATCAGGGTTAGAATAGTCCCTGAGGTTTGCAGAGCTGTAGAAGGTATAATTGAACCAGTCTGAAAAGCAATGTTTTGATTTTATGTGACGTTCTGAGATGCTGCCAACCAATATGAGCTTTGATGGCTCTAGAATAATATTGCCAGCTTTGAAATGTTCCAAGTTTTTTGTATCTGTACATTACAAACCAAAGACACTGCCTCTTTCTCCGGACCTTGGCTTCCTCAGACCGTACTGGTTGCATATATATTTGGGTTCTTTCTGAGTGTATTTTACTTTTTTATTTTCAAGGTGGCTTTGGTTTTTTTGTTTGGTTTTTTTTTGGTTTTTTTTTGTCTGCAGAAGTGAGGACCTTTGGGGAAATTAGTGGAATAAAGATAGAAATTTATTTCACAAAAATACAGGTAGTGAGAGCTTTCAGGACATTGAATAGCATGAGATTTACAATTAAATAATGATAATTGGTGATGTTATAAATGGCCTTACATGGAGAAAAACTAGATCAATTATTAGAATATTGTTTGAAATTTGAATCATCAGTTAACACTCTTGGAGTCTATAGAAAGGATTTGAGCCATCCTTAGGCAAGTTTCATAAAACTGGATTCACCAAAAAGATTTAGACCATAGTTCAGTATGACAAAGTATTCATCAGCAATGCTGCCTGTTTGTTCTTTTCGTCCTATTGTATCAAAATAACTGTTTGAAAGGCAATGTAATGAAAAAGAACGGGGAATTCATCTGACATTGTAAATTTTTTTTTTTTTTTTTTTTTTTTTCAGGAGAGAGAGAGAGACAAGGTCCTATCTGATTCCCAGTGAGGTTTCTAAAAAACTGTGCCAGCTCAGCTGACAAGAAAGTGACCTTTAACATGTGAGCAGTAACACCTTAAGCTTGTACAGTTACAAACACTTTGCATTATGAGAACAGGACTTTATTTAAGTTTCTAGAAACCTTTTCAACTTGTTCTTTATTTCACTTCATTAACAAACTATGAAGTCTTGACAAGAACTTGACAGTTTACCATCTAAGCACTCAAAATATTAATGAATTGTGCATTCCTTGTCTAAGAGATATTTTCTAAGCATAACCAGAGCAAGATCAAAGTAATTAATAAAGCATCTCAGAACCTGCATTTAGACTAAGGTTCAGCTACCTTCCTTCGTAAAACATTTCTGGATACTCAACCCTATTGTTCTACAGAAGTGCAGCATAATTTTAAAATGGGCTTAATGTGCTCCCCTGATGAAACTGCTGCTACTTGAAAGGATTAATTGAACTTGTATTTTTCTGAGCAACAGAAAAGTTGGCCTTGTAGCAAGAATATGTAATAGTTGTGGTCTAGTTTATCCCTCAGAGAATGAATAAGGATTTTATAAAAAGAAATACCACCAATCATCTCTTTATACTTGATTGATGTTCTTAAGGTGGGAGGAACAGGAAGTTCTGTATGTGAGAAAGTATTGCATTGCCTTAAGTTCCTAAAGCCATGAAAATATAATAATAGAAAATCTAAGGCCCAGACTGGCATCTGCTTTAAGCTCAAAACAGACTCTGCAGAGGGATTTGAAGAATTCACGATTTGAAAATTTAGGAAATAAAAGAGATAAAAAGTATGTCTCACCAGTAGCATTCAAAATAACATCTTTCAGCATGAAAAGACTCACAAGGGAAGTCTGTCCAAAACATACAAACAGTCCTGGTGAGACTGACTCAATTATCAGCTGTAATAGCATCAGGTGACAGACTTTGCTAGGCAAAGTGTTGCACAGTGAGAAAATTCTATTAGCAAATACCAATTTACACCTCTGAATTGCTGTGAATATTCGTTAAGATTGCTTATATGCTTTATAGCCATTAACTGATTAATGAAATCCTAAAGTGAAGCAAATACACAGTATGTGGTGAGCAGGTGTTACCACTCCCTTTTTGCAGGTGATGGGGAAATTGAGGAAAGACTTACCGATAACTTGAGACCAGGCTGCTCAGTGGTGGAAATGTTCCTACAGGAGACAGGAGACTGCATGCTCTAATAGCTGACATCTCAAACTCCTGTGACTTCTGACCAGGTGCTTGTCCTGGATGCTGGTCATTGTACCTTAGCTTTACTTCCAAAATCCATGCATGTATAAGGCCTCTTTAAAGTAGTCAAAAAGATCTTGATTATGTTGTACATTGTAGAAAGAAGGGGATCTTCCAACTCTTTTCTAACTCCAAAACTTTTCTAACTGTAATTCAGTTTGGTGGCAGCTATCCACAAACACAAGTTGCTTTGTGTCTGTGCTACCAAAAGAATCATAGAATCATAGAATGGTAGGGGTTGAAGGGACCTCTGGAGATCATTGAGTCCAACCCCACTGCCAGAACAGGAACACCTAGGGCAGGCCACACAGGAACATATCCAGGTGGGTTTTGAAAGTATCTAGAGAAGGAGACTCGACAACCTCTCTGGGCAGGCTGTTCCAGTGCTCTGTCACTCTCACAGTGAAGAAGTTTTTCCTCATGTTGAGGTGGAACTTCCTGTGTTTCACCTTGCTACCATTACCTCTCGTCCTAGCACAGGGCACAACTGAAAGGAGCCTGGCCCTTTCTGTTTGATATTCACCCTTCAGATATTTGTAAATATTAATAAGATCCCCTCTCAGTCTTCTCTTTTCCAGGCTAAACAGCCCCAGGGCTCTCAGCCTTTCCTTATAAGAGAGAAGTTCCAGTCCCTTCATCATCTTTGTAACTCTCTGTTGGACTTTCACTAGTATTTCCCTGTCCCTCTTGAAGCTCTTGACCAGAATTGGACACAATACTCCAGATGTAGTCTCACTAGTGCAGAGTAGAGGGGGAGGAGAACCTCTCTTGACCTGCTGGCCACACTCTTCTTTATGCACCCCAGGAAACCATCAGCCTTCCTTGCAACAAAAGCACATTGCTTTTCCACAGATAACTTATTGTCCACCAGGATGCCCGGGTCTCTCTCTACGGGGCTGCTTTCCAGCCGGTCTACCCCTAACCTGTACTGGCACATGGTGTAGTTCTTCCCAAGGAGTAGGACTCTACACTTATTCTTGTTGAACTTCATTAGGTTAAGAAGCTGTCCCACATTCTCTTTCCCTATTAGCTTCTCACTTCTCTCCAAAGACAGTTTCTTTCAGTAGCAGAGTATGTTCAGAGATTCATTACTATATGCAAGTTATTATGCTCAGATAAAAAAGTGAGAATGTTTCCCATTGTACAGCAGGTAGACGACATTGTATTTTAAAATCTAATTAAAATACCAGAGACATAGTACAGTGAGATACAGAGAATTAAACCAAGAAACACATAATTTTTTCCATGTGTATCAACACACAACTAAGGTTTTCCTATTGGAAACATAGGAAAAAAACCCAAACAAACAAACCAAACCCACAGGAAAATGCTGTTTCTGTGTAGCAGTCTTGGAAACCTGACAGCCTCTCTTGCAGAAATTCCCTTGAATGTCTTCCTATCTTTTATACCTAGATCCTCACTAAGAGGCTCATAAGCGCTAGACTGACCCAGTGCTTTTCATAAATTACCCTTAACAAAGGCAAGTAACGAGATGGATTGGATGTGCCAATGACATTATGAGCTGTCATTTCCCAAGTGCTTTGCATATAGTAAAAATTAATAAGTTGACATTAATACAGATTTTTGTGTAGTGAACAGCTCTGTACAGTATTACAGGATATGGTCTCATGTGCTTACTGTCATAAAATCAACCAAAGACAGATGATCAAACCAAAATATTGCAAATAAACAAATGAACAATCCTTTCCAAAGGCAGCTGCTTTATGATTAGATGTTATCCAGCATATCTCATGTATACACAGTGCTTTGTTTCTTTATATATATGGTTGTTTCTATCATATTGTTCCCATTCTCTTTGCTGAGTGTCTTTTTGGGATCTTTATCTCAGACCCCATCCTACTTTGAACAGACATTCTGATCACTCAGACCACAGCTCTGGGAGCTATGATCACCACCATCGTAAATTAGCTCCCATTCATAGCTGTGAAAGGATCCTCAAGGTCTGTTAAACATTGTGATTTACATCTTCATCACTTAAAGCAGTTCTGTGTTCCCAAACATACTCTATTAAAGTTGTAATATTCCGTAGTATATTGGTGAAATTAACAATGAAGCTCACAGGTTAGAAACTACAGGTTCTAATCCCTTCGACATGGTTTCTGTCTTTGGGCAAGACACTGCAGTACTTTGTGCTTTGATTTTTGTAACTGAATAACGAAAAGATATATATATATATCTCAGAAATTGAAAGAAGCTTGTGAGGCTGTTTGTTGATAACATATCAAATGTCCTTTTCTAGGCAGTGTGGAAGTTATCATCTTGGCATCCAATACTTTTGAAAAGCTTTAAGAAGAATGCTGTTGAAAGTGTAATTACTTTATGTACTTCTGTCAGGTGGAGATGTCATGCTTTCAAGTACAGGTGGCAGTTGTGTAACAAAGTGGGAATTTCTTTCTTGAATGACACAGTGATGTGTCTCAGCTGAGAGAGTTCAGTTCCCCAAAGTTCAGAAGCAAATGTATTTTGAAATGGATTTAGTCAAATTCTTCCTTCTAGAAGCAAACCCCATATCATAATACATCTCTGTGTAAGGGACAAGATTCTACATATTATTAGGTCAGTATTATACCAAATATAGTACCATCAGAAACCCTGCAATAGTCAATTTGCTGCATGCCATAGCCGTTTGAATATGCAGAAGAGCAGCAGTAGATCTGCCACCCTAAATGTTTCCTCCTTCAAAAGTCTGGGCTGTATATACTAAATTAGAAAGTTTTATTGCATAATCTGTATTAGTTTAATTTCAGTTTTCTCAGACATGACAAATCAATATAGTATGTTACAATCCAGATGAGGTTTTGTGCTGTATAATTGCATCTGTATTTTCCCATGTTTCCTGGAAATTAATGTTTTTAGATGTGCATATAGCCTGTACCACTATTGCTGTGGGTGGGTGTACAGACAGCTCCCAGATCAGAAATGTTGTAACCAGCCAGTTCCCTATGCAAGCAGAGGGCCCTGGTTATGTCTGTATCCAGCTCTATAAACATGCCTCTTACTTCTAATGGACCCTGTCACTTTAAGGTTCAGTAGCAGGAACTGTGAAAATCAAGCCTAATTGTGATGACAGCTTATGAGATCCAGTGTCATGTAATACTAAACAACTATGCCTTGTTCTGTCTTTGCGGAAGAGTGGAAAGGAATTTGGCAGCTGCAGCAAAGCTCTGGGAAACCTGTGACACTGAAAATAGTAGATGGACACTTACTGCACGCACAAGATTGTAATTCTCTCCCCAGGACATGTTTGATGACAGTCCTCAGTTCAGAAATGCCTGTGATCAGCCCTGTGAGTAAATTACAATTGTGTACAGGCTCTGTGGGTGACTACTACCAGTTGTTATCCTAAGAAAGAAAGGCTGCATTTCTCCTGTACATTGCCTCAGCAGAATGTTTCTGTGCTTAAATGGATTTTGTATCAGCATCATGCACTTCTAGTTCATGTCAGTAGACTCAGATAGGCTGAATGAAGTGGTTACCATCTTTGCTCTCTGCCTCAAACCTCAAACCTAGCTTATCAACTTCTCTGAAGGGACAAGTCCATGTGATATATAGATGTTTCTAAATGACACAGGTCTGGATGTTTTCAGATAATGCCTATATCTGACATCCTAAAATGTTAGCTGAACTGCTTAGTGAAGTAAATATTAGCAAAAAGCTGTGACAGACTACAGAGGACAGTAACCACCTCAGCCAGTCTTGTATGGTCTGCCTGCAGGTTTGAGGCACTTCCAGTGGCAGAGCAAGGGGAAGAAAGCAGAAGGTAATAGCTTAAAATTTGTTTCAGCACAGAATTTAGATCTTTTAAAACTACTTTTTGTTTTGTTTTGTTTTGTTTTTTTTAATTACATGTAAAATCACTTAGGAATGTACTGAAGTCAAAAGGACATATATTTTAAAAAGTCTCAACCTTCTGAATCAACTTAGGCAAGCTATCATTCTCAAAGGAAAGAGCCATTTCTTTTATTGTCAGCACAAGTTTATGCCACTATAATCCCAGCCACTTTTTCCTCCATGTCATTCCTTTTGTTATACCTAGAAGCTGCGTGGGTAATTGGACCACAGAATTGACTGGGATCAAAAACCCCCTTCTTGTCACAAAAAAAAAAAAAATTGCCCTCAGTGATAATTGTGTGTAATAACAGCAAACTATTCTAAAGTCCATCTTCCCTTTTTACAGGCACCAAGGGTGTCAAAATACTTCAAGGAAAACCTCTTTGTTAGAATTTGACAAAAAGCAAATAGATTATAAACACAACAAACAAACATAAAAAAGAGGTCTATGTATCCATGACTGTGTGAAAAAGCATATTTCTGGATGTGATAGAGTACTCCACAGAGTGTGCTGTTAAGTGCTCACAGAGCCCCGTGGAAAATGCCTCTAAATATCTAAATAGATACAATTAAGTACAGGGATGGTCACCTATCATTGAAATGCTCTTATGGAAGGACTTGTTATGAAAATGGAAGCCCTGCCATCTCAAATGTGCCAACGTGTTTAGCATGTTGTTAAATAATAATAACAAGATAAATAAAATAAAATAAAAAAATAGAATATTCATTTAATTACTAATGAAGAAGATTGGTAACCTCCCACCAGTAGCAGGACAGTTTTTTGTCTCTGTTGACAGAAACATATTACAACTTATAATGAGTTAAGAAGCATGCTGGGTGGACTGGCAGCATACATTATAAACAACATAATAATAAGAAACAAATGTTTTATTTGTGTAAAGGTGACAGAAGATACTGTAAGATACTTCCAGAAATTACTGTGAGACGATGTTAGATAAGTATGGCAGGTTTTCTAACCCGTATAGAGCAGTATGAATAAAGAATTTTACCTTACTATATCAGTATTGACTACAAAATGTGTATGTGTCCTCTCCCTACATCCTCAAGTCTTCTCTTCTCACAGAGGCAATTGCCTAATGGAAGAAATGGAGATCAATGGTTACAACACAGGACTTGGATTTTGCTATTTTGAGCTGCACCTCTAAATAATTTCCCAGTCTTGACAAAGTCAACCACAGTAGCTATACATTATTTTCCAGCTGTAATAAAGGAGCAATCACAATTACCTCCTAAAAGTGTGGCGATGATTCAGGGATAAAAGTTTACAAAGCATATGTTATTCACAAAAAGAAAACACCTCGGTGATGATGTGCTTTTATGACCGAAACCCTGGAAACAGATCTGGGTGGAAATTCAGTGGTAACACTTCTCCTAACTGTTTTCTGAAAGTATTTGTGTTTGCTATTGCCCAATAGCTATAAGTCAGAGGGAGATGAAAATTACAGAATCACATAACGGCAGAGGTTGGAAGGGACCTCTGGGGTTCATCTAGCTCAACCCCACTGCTCAAGCAGGATCACCTAGAGCAGGTTGCAGAGGAATGCATCCATGTGAGTTTTGAAAGTCTCCAGAGGAGACTCTATAACCTCTGTGGGCAGCCTGTTCCAGTACTCTGTCACCCTCACAATAAAGAAGATTCTCCTTATGTTTAGGTGGAACTTTCTGTGTTCAAGTTTGTGCCCACTGTCTCTTGTCACGATCCCCTCTCAGTCTTCTCCCGGCTGAACAGCCCCAGGTCTCTCAGCCTTTCCTTGTAAGAGAGATGCTCCAGTTCCCTAATCATCTTTGTAGCCTTGCTGTTGGACTCTCTCCAGTAGTTCCCTGTCTCTCTTGACATGGCGAGTCCAGAACTGGAGACAATACTCCAGATGTGGCCTCAGTAGGGCAGAGTAGACAGGGGGAGGAGAACCTCCTTTCACCTGTTCATCACACTCCTTTTAATGCAACCCAGGAAACTATTGGCCTTCTTGGCCACAAAAGCACACTGCTGGCTACATTTCTGCTGGCTTGGAAATGTGTTTCATCCTCCTCCTCTGACTGAGGGCCTGAGAGCTCTGCAGTGCTTACTATTCACATTCCTGCTGAAAGTGACTGCTGCTGAGCTCACAGAGGGAGCAATGGCATTTAGGGAGAGATGTGAAGTGTGCTGGTAAGCTTAGTCTGGTGCTTTGTGAGGAAACATTCATCACTGCATTTTGCCCACCTTTACTTCCAGCTGCCACCTGTGCTTGCAGTATTGGGCTAACTGAACAGACAGGGAGACAAGTTTCTTCTTAGCTGGAATATTAATTTCAGAAATGGATGGATCCTGGTTTAGATCACCACAGGTTTTGGTACATTCTGCTGTGTATGCAGAAGACATGTTCTGGATCGCTGGTCTAATCCGTAATTAAGGCCAAGATTAGTCTTACTATAAATGGTACAATACTGGCTGCATCATGGCTATCTTCTCAGACATTTTGAGTTCTGTGTCTACAGTAACTTTTGAAAATCACGGTGTTTCATCTGTCTTTAGATAAGTTCCAAACTCATTGCACATACTTTATTCACTCACAGCCAACAGCAGCCTCTCACTTGCAGCATGAGACAGATTAGCATCAGTCCTTCTGCCTGTGAGAGATTTCACCTGTTTTCACCAAGTTCTTGAGTAAGTGATGGGTCCAGCTGCTGAAGAGCAATGTTAGTTCATAATACTGGTGAAATGCAGAACAATAACGGCAGATGCTAAAGGTAACCTGTTTACTTTATTTGAAATTTGCAGATGACAAAAAAATTTGCATATGCTTATGGTTTGGGAATGCATTAATAATTAAATTTATGCTACTATTTGTGCTACAAACATTATTATTATTATTAATCCTTATTCAGAGGTGGCTTTTTTTTTCTCCCTGTGTACCAGTGGAGATTTCTAAGCTTCAGCCTTAGCCTAAATAAATACAAGATACTTTATAGGGCATTCCACAACAGCAAGAAGGAAAATAAAAATTACAAAATTACTTCCTCATCTATAATTTCTATTATAATCTTAAATATATGTATTACAGTAAATGAATAAATGGAGAGATACCATTATGCAAGTCCCTTGATGCACACACATCATTACAATGACTGCTAATGAAAGATGCTTCCCCTACCCAAAAAAAAAAAAAAAACAAACCAAACCTCTCCCCTGATTCTGAAATATTATAGTTCACATTAAACATTGAGATATTACATGCACAAACAGGTTCAGGCTTCACTAGATAGCTGGCCAGAGCAGTTCTTACACATAGCAGGCAAACAGTTTGTTGATAGCACTAGTTAATTTGGAGATGCTGTGCAATTTCAAAATAAGACTATGATTACTCATAGATTTAGTTTATACAATTACATTACGATTTGCTTTATAAAATTTGCAATAAACAATTACAGAGTGATTCAACTACATTTTTAATACCTCTCAAATAAGCACATTATAAAGTTCTGTATAATTCAATTTTTATGAATGGATCATTTGTAATTTGAATACAGCACATTGTCTTTTTGTTCTTTATAAAAGTAATGCAATCAAACCTAATCACCATCTACAAGGGGTGGTATTGATAACAATATTATGTCTGGGGTTTTTATTACAAATTTGCATTCAAGCTGAGATCAAAAGGTTAACTCCCAATGCATGCCACAGCTATTTACAATTTCAGCCTATTGATGGAGCTACAGATCAAAGTAGCAGTTTCTGGCTAAAAGGAAGAGTCTCTTACTTATTTCCTCATTATTGATTAATGTCAAGTGAAAATAATGTTTAATAGCTGCATTATTCAAGTACATGTACATTTTGACCTTCTTGTTAACATAAATATGTACTTCAATGGTAATCCCAATATCGTTTACTTGAAGTATATTCTGGTGCTTGGGGAGAAGGAGCGTGCCTCAGACAGTGAGAAGGAGTTGCTAACAAACAATTGTTTTTGATCCTTACAAAAGCACTCTTTGTGCTATATAAGTACATATTTATTCATAAATCATTTAAGTTTTTTGAAATGTGTAAGGAATTTAGGGAATTTTAACTCATATTTAGGATTTTCATTGGCTTTGAGTGGGGCCATAGTTTTATCAGTGAGAGGAGGCAGACAAATTGTTTGTTTGTGTATGAATGCCATGCTTTGATCATTTCCACCCTGTTAACTGTGTAAATACAGTATTGAGCCCTTGGTGATATACCCTGTCCTGCTGATCAGTCTGATATAATGATGCCAGTAAAGAGAATTAGGAAAATATACTGCAAAGGATGCAGCTTCTAGATATTCTCCACCAAAATATGGAACACAATTAAGATTTCCTTGATCCAAAGAGGGTTTTGAGGAATAGAATGACTTCAAACATTAGAAATAATAACATACAGAGTTTCATATCAATGTGAGATGGACAGATCTCCTTTAAGTCTGGAACATAAATGCAGCCTGGCATGTAATACCACCTGTGTCTTCTCAATCACACCACAGACTAAGTGCACTTACACTTAAACCTCTAGATTTTTAATACACATTCCTATCTGGCTTTTTACAGACCTGACAGCAGTGAGCAAACTAATTTTTATAATATTTGTAAGGATTTGCTACATCCATGCAAGGTAATAGTAGAGCAGCTGGCTGTCAGGTAGGAAGAGGAGCTAGAATAAAACCAAAGTCTTCCTGCAGCAGACATAGAGTATATTTCCCCCAAAATGAAAAAGCTGACCTGCTCTGCCCTTGTAAATAAATACTGTCAGAGCTAGGGAGGCAGTGGACTAGGTAAAATCTAGGAAATTCTTTGAAAATTCTGACAGAAGACACTTGAAGAATGTAAGGATAAAGGAGGAAATTGCTTTTGTTTATAGAGGAAAAAAAAAACCCAAAAAACTACTGTCTGAAGAAAAGGGATTGTAATATTCTAAAGGTTTGAAAAATAAGAAGTTCAAGGAAAATAATGGGTCCACATTTGAACTTGTTAGTCATGTTCATATACAAAGACAAATCATTGCTACTGGTTAGAAACACCCCGAAAAACCTTATTCATTCATGAAAACCAGTTTTAAGGTAGTTTTTCATGGCCTTCTGTGAGTGCTAAGCATCCTTAGACAAATGTTTAAAATTTTTTTTTTTTTTAAATGGGATTGGCTCTAGGCCCTATGAAGTAAGAATGTTGGACTTCCAAGCCCTAGTTTGTGTGAATTTACTAGGGAGCATATTAGCTCCTTAGAATGAGACATGTTGAGGTCTGAAAAGATGCGCAACTCTAAGCACTTCTGGAATGTAAAAGCTGGAAGAAAGATGAGTTGCAGCTAGGATTCATATGGTGAACTTTTGCATGTAAATATCTCAGTTCCTAAGGCTTCCTTAGACTCCTTAATTTCTTTATTGCATATGTTGACTCATGTTTATCAATGAAATATTTAACCAAACAGGAAAACTTTCAAAAGTGGTTAGAAAGAAGTATTCTGGGAGAAGGGTTGGAAGAGGTGATGTGGTTTTGCATAGCATTGTGAAAGCTTGCACTCATGACATTAAAACCCAATTCATTTTACCTCAAAGAAGGTTCACATTAAGGTTGTTTTGACTATGTGAAGGATGCAGCATGTCAACTTAAAAATTCTAGTTGTGTCTCTAACCAGCAGTCAACTAGCAAAGGTAGAAGATTCCCATTGAGTAGTACAGTGCAGGGCTCAATGAGAGATGCTTGTGCCTTGTGGGACTATTAATGAGAACTGTTAAAATGCTTTACATCATGAGACTGTGAGTGATGGGTGCTCTAGGACAAGTAGCAATTAATTTTAGTGAACCAAACATTGCAGCTTCTGTAATTGTTATAATTTTGAATGCCTCTATTAGAACAGGAAAAAAAAGTTATGCTGGAGAAAGATGAATGTTTTAAATTATTTATGATCTCCAAGAATTCACAATTAGTGAGGTTTTTTTTGTTTCAATAAGCTAGATAATCAAGGAGGAAAGCATGAAACTAGCCTATGGCCTTTGTAGGTCATAGGGCACCTCACAGCCTGGTACCCTGTGAATAGGACTGATGACTTAATCTGCTTACCAGGTTCCTCAGCCTTTCCATTCTGGAGCAGTGGGCAGGCACCATCAGCAAAGACAGCGGTTTTGCTTCTTCTTCTGCAGTAGCCTCGCTGTTGGCCCAGTTGTGCAGATAATTAACACCTGGATTCATTTTGCTCTTTGCCTGATTCCAAACTCATGTCATCCAGGCAGACTTATGGTCAACAGAAACAGTAGTGTCTTTCCTGCTGTTGCCTCAGATTGCTTCTCAAGGGAGCTTGTTGCATTATCTTTGAAGGGGAAACTATAGTTTGCAGCTGCTCAACTGTGGCAACACTGATGTGTTGCTAGGCTTGTCCAAAGGCAGGGATTGAAGTATCTGTGGTAATTTTAACATTATGATGAGCCCTGGCTGAGGGTTTTGAGAATACTGGTTTTGGATTTAAACAACTATGTAATTTGTGGGTCTACCTTAAGGGACTTGCTAAAGGTCAGGTGGAGCTCAAATAGCAAGACAAAAACCAAAAGCTAGATTTCATCGGAGTACACTCTCTCAGAAGTTTTTTGGCTCCAGAACCTTTTTGTACTCTGGCAGTGTACCCTCTCATATTCTGTGTTGCATAAAACTCAACGTTACAGCCTGCAAGGAAACAACCTACAGAGAGAGTGCTCTTTGGGTGCCTAGATTCTCTTGAAACTAAATTCCTGAAACATTAGTTCTATAATGTACAATTATTGTAATATTAGTAAAAAAGTTTACTATATATTGACATTCTTTTAAAGGACAAACCTATGCAGCATGGTTACCTGCTATTTTGTCATTATGGAACAATTCTGAGGTCTTTCTTATGCTGCATCTTATATCTTGATGGGAAACATGTTGGCAAAGGACCAGTCAAGTCATTTCACAATGTTATTTTCAGAGCCCTGAACAATTTTTTCCCAACAAATACAGATACATCCTCATCAAGGTTATTAAATTAGTCTCCCCAAAAGGATCAATAAAAAGAAATACAAGCCCATAATCAGAATTTATGAAATTTATAATCCTTTTAACTGCAATAACAATCTTTTAGAAACCACATCTATACAAGACTGCAGGGTGAATAAGGCAGGCATGCATATGATGACCTCAGTTTGTTTTCTGGGAGACTGAAAACAAAGTACTAACAGTTCTAGGGAACTGAGAAACCTGTGGAGTTAAAAACAGCAAAAGCTACTTATCATTTAATTATTTATCTAACTTACACTTACAAAATTCCTGACAGTTGCCATTGCAACAATCCTTGGAATTAACATTACAACCACTTTAAAGAGGTGCAGAGAGACATCACTAAAAGCAGGCAGGGTTAACTTACTTAGCTGTCTAAAATCAAAGTTTAGACCCTTCAAATCTTTGCTTGTCCAACATGAGGATGGTTAATAATTGAAGATATTTGTGTTTCTGAAAAGACAACTTTTATGATTAGAAATGCACTTTTCTAGTAAGTTCCTCAGTTTTGATGCTGTTGCTGAGACTAAAACATAGAGATAAGCCATATCAATCTGATGGAGAGACATATCTAAGGTATTTTTCAGAAACTTGGTTTCTCTTGCTGATTTTCCCAGTACCATCTGTAGGCAGAAGAGGGTTAAGTGGTGACTTCTGATCTGACTTTGACTGAAATATGCATCTTATAAGGGATCATTCCTTGTGAGATTAATTATCCAACTCTCCATTCATTATCTTCTACTTTGCTTTTAGGAGCTAGCTGACTGAAGACTCTAATACTTTGATTAAAACATAATGAAATATCTAAAATAATAACCCCAAATAAAATGACGACTAAGATTTTTCCTTGACAAAATGTTTCCTTTTTCCTTGATCAAAGATGTTAAATAAAAGCATGCTAATCCCATCTAAGAAACAGAAATACACTAGGGTCAGAAGCTGAACAATTTCAGAGACTGGGCTTAGAGTTAATATTGAACTTTCACAGTCCATATCACAGAACACTTTCCATACATTAACTGCTTCATTAGATTCTCACTTCCATTATACATTTATCTGTATAGACCACTTGCTTTTATTCCAACACATATAGTATCATTTGAGTATTAAAATTACTTTAGATAAAAATTAAACTTCCTGAAAATCTAAGGAAAAATACCCTACAGGTTACAGCAAATTAAAAAATAATTTGATATAATGACTTTGTATGCTGCCACAAAGGTTATTTAAAAAATAAGACACTTTTTAATACAGTAAACACCTCCTGCAGCCACAAATATTGAAGGATATACAGAGACAGCCAGAACAGAGAGTTGATTAGTTATGTATTGCACAGCAACTCCAATTTGAAGAGCAGCAATACCTTCTCTGGATCTTTTGAATATATCTCAGTGAACTGATAATATACAGAAAACAACAACCAAACCAAACCAAACCACAAAAAGAAAAACAACAACAAAACCAAACCAAACCCAAACAAATGGAACACTACAAAATCCACACCTTACTTCTCTCAGTGAATCCCAGGACTGGGAGAAGCCTTCAAAAAGGAAACAGTGTGAGCAAAGTGATTGGAAAAGTTTTTGACACTATATATGTCTCTTTTTGTCCTAGTCATCGAATGTAGATCTGATAGGTATCAGTTCCTTTCTAAGAAGCTACATCAAGTCAGAAAACAGCTAGAATCATCTTCTTTTCTGACATATATTAATCTCATAAAAGTAACAGACAACAACAAAATGAACAAAATAATAATTTTCACCATCTAAACGTACACCTTCAGTTAAATGGAGTCTATATGATTGCTCAGTGCAATACTCTCTGCCCATACTCTTTTTCAATCATATGTATTTACACAGGAAAAAAGATAATGTTCTTTAAGTTTTTTGTTAAAGCTAATTATCACTGTTCCTTTAGACATGTATTCTAGATATTCCTTTTCTAAATATCTAAAATGTATTACCAAATATTAATAAGAAATTATTTAGGCTGAATCTCACAAAATCACAGAATGATAGGGGCTGGAAGAGACCTCTGGAGATCATCACCCTCAATGTAAAGAACTTCTTCTCATGTTTAGATGAAACTTCCTATTTATCTCATTGTATATAATGTCAGTAATACAAAAATGGAAAATATGTTTTTATTCCTGTGAACATTATTGAAAATTTTACATTCTTATACATTAAAGTTCTATTCTAAATTATTTTTCAGTAATTTAAAAAGCATGGTGTTTTGATGTGTATTTAGAACCAGAGTTATTCCTTGTTAATTGAATGGGAGATACCACATACAATGATATATTAATATATTTTCTTCTGCCCCATATATCATTGTACCATCAGAGACTATGTCAGTGTTCTTCTATTATTGCATACATAGTGACCTGATCTACTGTTAAGTTTTTCTGTTGCTGTAGCTGGACTAATGACATTTGACTTCAATTGTCAATTTGTTCAAAGTGAAAAACAAATAACAAGTCATTTGTTTCTGCTCAGATGACTTCATGCTCACTCCCTAAAGTTATAAAGGGAATCATGAAGGTAAACATTATTAGCACTAAACTATTTCTGTTTGATCTTCTCTGGCAGTAGCTATCCACTCAATTGATGCATTCGAAATGTGAGAATTGTCAGTGTTCACATGTTTTCTGTGAGATATATTTCAAGTGTCATTGAGCTTGTCATAACAAAAAGAAAAAAAGAAGTATGGTTGAAATGAGTTTTTTTTTTCTGAGCTTCAGCAGTGTAAAAGTAACACAAGTAATAATTAACATTATTGATTAATAATAGAGAATTTGTGGCAATGAAGTTGTATAACTGGAACTTGACTGGAGAATGTAATGTATATTGAATAGTATTAAACATTATTTTTAAGGTATCAGAAACACCAGAAATGTTCACAATGTTCTGAAAATTTATAGCATATGTCCATCTTGAAATCAAAGAGAACAGCAACATAGACTCTTCCTCTGCTAACAGTAATTATTAATTCTTTGTTGAAAGTAGTACAAAAACCATCATAAAATATGAGAATAAATATTTCACCTAATTAAAAAATCCTAAGAATTTATCCATATCATTGATATTTTCAATAAAAAGCTTGGATAATTGGAGACATTGCAAAGTCAAGGAACAAATTCAATACATTGTGAGAATTAAAAACATTAAAGGAGATGACTAGAGTCATTATAGTTTGGTTTGCTTGAAATTTAAGATGGGCAGCTAATGAGTAGGTTGATATTTGCTGCAAGTCTAATAGCTGGAGTTGAGCTACAGCTATTTTCTGACAGAAGAAATACACAGCATTTGTTATACATAGTATTCAGTGCAACAAAATTCACTATAATGCTTTCAAATTGCATTGGTGACTCACTTTTCTTCTTCCTGCATATGAATCTCTCATCTGCATTTGTCTGGTTCTACCTTCCATGTTTCAAATCTTTTTATATTTGTCTATTAGGTTGAAGAAAACTTTACTTTCAACATTTATTTCCTAACAACCTTCCTTTTAAGAAATGAAATCTCTAGCATTGTCTTTCATGCTAAATGTGCATTTTCTCTTACTATCTTTCTACTGTCTTTCTTTTGTGAAACATCTCAAATTTTTCCATATAGTCAGGAAGGGAAGCTACCACAGTTAGTCATAAAACCTAGCTCTGGTGGAGAATTGAGGAAAAGGAGGAAAATCACCAGATTTTGCATGTATATTATGTAATTTGTCACCTTCAAGTTACTTTTTGGGCTTGCCTGGTTTTCAGATATACAAAGCCTTTATCTCACTATTATTTTTCAGACTTCTCATGCTCTTTATTCCTACATTCTGACCTTATATTTGCTGTAGCAAAATAGATGTTGTCTGTACATCTTCATATGGAATCAGTATTAATCTGTGTATTGTTTTTATCAACCACTTCTCATTTTTAATGAGTAAATTCCATTTAAAAAAATACAAAACCAAAAGCAAAGCCAATACCACTTTTTTGTTTTTGTTGTCACAGATTACTGATAAAAATATGAAGAAATGTATCCAAGATTAAATTATAAATAGTGATAACTAACTATATTGATACTGGTTAATAATTTACATTTCTCTTCTTAAAGTAATATTGTAGGGCTTAAATCAAAACATGACACAATATTACTTGTATGCTTATAAATGTATCAGGAGGACATTTCTGGACTTATACCATCCCAAGCTAAGTTTGTGAAAATTGTGACTGCATGAAAATAAATCTGTATTTTGATAGAATTGCAGCTCATCACGTCCTGTAGGTCTTGTAACTAATGGTTTGAAGTATTGTTAAGTTGTATGTTCTCCAAAATGCAAAAGATCCTGGTAGACAATCCTGGTTGTAAGTCTTCAGAGCAATGAATTCCTTCAGCTGTTTTCTTCCTTATGACAAGCAGTGAGATAAAAATACAGCATTTCTCAGTGGAAAATAACTAAGTATTTTACAGTCTAGATCCAGGTTAGACAGGTTATAGCAAACCTGTTTCATAATAAAAACAATGAAGAAGCTGTGAAGATAGATATATTCTCACTGAATTCAAAACAGTAATTAGGAGTTTGGTTTGTTTTGGTATTGGGTAGGGCTGTCATGTTTGCCTTTAAAAGAACTTTATAGAAAAGACTTTGCAAACATGCACATTAACAAAATAAATTCTGTATTTACATACTTTATGTGAAATTACTGAAAAATTTCTTTCATTATTTATGATGTATAATAAGTTTTGAACTTATTTTGATGGCTACACATGAAGGTATGTATGTACCCAAATAGTATTTTTTTGGAAAAGTCTATCACAGCACCTTGCTTAGGATCCACATAACTACTGTCTGTGCTTCAGCATTACAATTTAAATGGAGACAAAGCTGAACTATTGACAGATGTTAACTCTGCCAGAGGGGAAATTGAAAGTTATTCTGAATGAACAGGACTAGGAGAAACAAGATTTTTGAAAATATATTGTAATTTTGGGCAGATAAATCTACGTAATACCTATGGAATGGCCTTCATTCAGGCATTCTTTCATCAGTTTAAAGGAGAAAAATGCAATATATGACTTCATGAGCTACCTATCCATCCTCTTTCCTACAACAGCTGGGACTGAGGTTGTGGCCAAGCGGTTCATGTGAGATGGAGTTATCATGTCTCCCTGCACCACTCTGTCTTTCAGATCCAAAGAAGGGGACTGACTAGCAGCATTAATAAAAATGTCTATGTGCAAATACAAGTGCAATAACATTTCAGTTTATTTATGTGACTGACAGCAAACAGATATTGTCAGGCTGAGTGCTCATGCTGGTACTATGTAGTTGATGCTTGTTCATTGCCAGGTTTGTGTCAGCCAGTCAATTTCTTCCACACATTTCCATTTTCTATTTCTCAAAAGCTTTCCTGTATAACAAAGAGAGCTTTCTTATGAGATGTCACTGAAATAAAAGACAGAAAATAAACTGTCACACTTGTGCTGAGTCGCCTTTTCAGTCATATTTATGTGTGATATATATACATATAAACAATCACTTATAACTCTAAAGACTAAATTTAGAAGACCCTGACTGCTTTAAAATGGGCGGTAGTAACAACAGATGATGCATATACATAGAAAAATCTGTAGCATGAGGATTTTATCTGACAAAGCAAGCCCACCATGGTTACTGTGATCTCATCCCTCCACCAGATATATATCTCCTGTTGGAAGAAAATAATAGTGGTTTAGTGGTACACAGCAGTATGTCACAATTCAGTGCAAAAATCAATGGAAGTATATGCAATAATATTGCAGGAGAAATTTTAATTAAACAAATTGGAATCTGACAAGGAAAATGAAAACTAACATCTTTGCTCTAAAAAAAAAAAAAAAATCAGAAAGTTCTCAGCATTTTAATATTTAAAGAGATAATAATAATGTCAGTCTGTTATGATAAGGATGTTCATGAGTGGTTCTGTTAAGTTCAATGCATTTGAAGTCAGGCATGTGCCCAAATGATTTATACTATTAGGTCTCCAGACCCAGATCACTGAGTCTTAACTGAAGCAGGACACTGCTTCCACTGCTGATGGCAATATATGTATCATGTAGGAACCTAATTTGCTGTTGGACTCCAGTAGTTAGACAGAAGGTAAAGTGTCTGTTTCTTAAAAAAAAAAAAAAAAAAAAAAAATTAGTTTTCCTTCATAATGACTAATGGTTGCAGGATTTGTAGATTTTTCATTCATCTGTGTTTTTTTCTGATAATTATGGCTGTTGTCAAAATACTGGTTCAATTCAAATGAGGGAATTACCTGTAATTCTCCCCAACACTTGGAACAACTCTCCATGTTAGTTATGTCTGTCAATCCTTCTCAAAAAACCTGCAGGCCAATTTCTCTGAAAAATGATGACATAGTACTTTCCAGAGATTCTTCTTGTATACACTGCTCCTTTTATAAAAAGTGCATCCTCCAGGTGTTACAATCATGACACTGTGCAGAAGAAAATTATATTCAATACTGAATATTTGTTTCTTAAATCTTTCATTCCCTTTCTGGACTCAGATTCTAAGTGTAAAAATTCTTCACTTCAAGTAGCTATGGCAACATGAAGAAAATGAAACTTTCTTCAACGTTTTAATTGTCTCTTATTTAGCATTTGTTTCTTTCCTGAACTTTTTAATTACAGGATCTACTCTCTGTCAGAGATTGTAATCTAATTAACACTGCCTTGAGCCTGTCTATAGTTTTCAATGTCTACCTTATGTTTTAATTTAGATAAAAACTTTATTTTAAATTGAAGTTTAATTTTATTTTCCAGCCCCTCACAATAACATGTTTTGAAGATTTAAAAATCAATGACATTTAAAAGTTGTTAAAAAAGTAAAATCTTTTTTTTCACTCCTGTAAGATCTAAGCCCAGTAAAACAAAATTAACTGTATTAATTTTTGTTATGAGGAAATGAGAAATTACCTGAAATTACAATGTTTAAATAACCTTTCAAACTGTAGAGAGGTCAATATTTTCTTTTAAAGAGCATTATGCTGTTGTTAAATTACATATATTATTAAATTGCATATTTTTAAATGTCACAGTTAAAGACTACTCCTGTCCTTCTGCTGGACACTTGGTGCCCCAATGCATGTGTAAAGATAGAAAATAATATGTAATGAAAAAGGTAGTTCTGAAACACTGAGAGGAATCTTGGTTTTTGCATTGAACCACTGGTAGAATCTTCAAGCAAAATAAGGATGGTAAATTTGAAGGAATGACAGAACTTACAAATAAGAAAAATATTTCAATTGTCCCGATAAATATTTATTAGGAAGACATTTATTTGCATTTATCTTGAAAGCAAAAAGTGTGTGAAACATCCACAAGAAGACTTAAAAAAGAACAGGTGGAAAACATCATTTACCAAAATTTTTGAGCTTTTCTGATCACTGCTCCCACTTCGTGCCTAGAAAGGTTTGTATTTTTTATACAATACCTATCAGAGAACAAGGAATTTGACATTTTTATTTTTATGAAAACAGAAAACTTCTCTATGGTTTCATTGACCATAGCCGATGTTTTATAACACCAACAAGCAAGTTAGCTACTGGCAACGGGGAAATTATTTGTTCCTTCTTGGGGTTGCTTGATCATTGCAACTAAAAAATGTAGCCTCTGGGCATCCGGAGGGTAGTCCTACCTCTTTAATATAACCACATTAGACTCCTTGGATTCCCTAGGTTTAGTTTTCAGAGCTAGAGTTGATTTCAGAACCAACCAGTTCTGACAGCTGTCATCCTATAGTATGACTTGCTTCAGTGTGACTTTGCCTAAGAAACAGTACACAGTCATCACTCAGGTCCTTCAGTTCACTTACATGTGCCTGTGTGACAGAGAAACACAGCTGTAGGAGAGATGCTGTGGTACTTGCCCCAGAAGGTTTTCTTTGCAGTGTTTCTTAGTTTAGTTTCTGCTCACACTAATGTCTATTTGATGTAGGATCTCCCTGCAAAGTGAATTTACCTGGAGAAATTTAATAGAGTTGTGATGACCACTCTGTGTGAAATTGACATTGGAAAGATTAACAAGATAATTCTTAAACATCATTACTGACAGGAATATGGTATTAGGCAAATTAAAGGGAAGTCTCTGGTGTTTAAGGTTCCAGGAAGCACAGATGTACAGAGTATTTCTTGCACTGGGGCAGCTTAAATGTCTCAGTTATGCCTGTGTTTCTATTACAACGACTCTTTGACAAATGTAATTCCCAGACATTTGCCCACACTTATGAGGACAACTTTATCTTGGCGGCTAGAAATCTGAAATGATCATTTTGACATGCTGAGTAGAGGTAGTTCTCTAATAGGATACAATACTCATTCCACATGAGAAAAAAAATCTTGAGAGGTTTGATGTAACTTTTTGTAATTAGTATTAATAATGAGAGAGGAGAAATACAAGGAGCTCTTATTTTACCTGATTCTAAATCCTTTGCAAGTATTTTACTTGATTTGGGAACAATTTCTGGAATGTTGCACAAAACTCCCAGTGAGTAGCAAAGGCACAGTTAATCATGTAAATAATATGCTTCTCTCACTTCCTTTCAACATGCATTTAATTCTCAATTACTTTTCCTTTCCTTAGCTGTTCATATTTGCCAAAACATCTACTAGCTTCTACTCTTTTTTCTGTCTGCTGAGTCTTCCTTTTACTTTGCTTGACAGGGTCCACTTTTAAACTGAAGTTAAAACAGACCAAATCTAACAGTTACAGATTTTCACCTACTTACCTCAGGTTTTAATATGGCACCAACAGCAAACCCATTAATTAAATGTAAATTAATTAAAATTAACTTAAAAATAAGAATTAGTTCCATGTATGAATTTTGATGTATCCATCTAGAATTCCAGCTGACACTTGCACCAAGTTTTGGAACTGCTGTTAAATTCTTCATTAATTAAGATATTTACATGGGTCTTTATGAATAGTTCCATCAGGGCAGCACAACTAATGGCTGTTCTTAAGCCCTGCCTTTAAAAAAGAAAATAGGGCTACACTACTATTGCATTAAAAAAAAAAAAAAAAGAGTGCTCCGGAACTGAAAGGAATGATATATATACATATGTTCAAGATAAAATAGTCTTGTAAGATGCCTCCATTCCACTTTTCTCAGTTTTGAATGTCACTTTTACTATATATATGACTTAACATGTTTAACTATACAAGATGTTTTCAACTTAGTGAATAAATTTTTAGGTGTCTGTGCTAATGGGAGTTAATGACAAATGAGTTATGAGAATATAAACAAGCATAGTCAGATTGTGCCCTCTTAGAAATAAATCTTTATATATTTTTGAAAAATGCTGTCAAAAGAACAAGCTTTTTAGTCCTTTTACACTGTGCTTGAATACATAAATTATTTATTTTTTATTTTAAATTGTATATGGTTTATTACAGTGTTAGAAGGGAACCAAATTTCCTCTTTCTGTGGAACTGTACTGAGCTTAGTTGTGGTTTTCTTCAAGAAATGGGAAAGAAGGGAAGGAAAAAGGAAAGTAACTTTGATATTTCCTTTGAAACAAAAGTATTTTAAAACATAGAAAATTCAAATGTTTTCTTTCAGTTGACAGAAGCAACGAATTTTGATGTTGTTATTCAAAAATTTATAGTATGAACTTGAAAAGACTCATATTGGTATGGATGTTAGAAAATTATTTTCATGAAAATATCAACACATATTTTTTCTATATGATTTTTAGTAATATATATTTGCAACATGCCATGTTTCTCCTCCTCTGGAAATTATTAAAAATTTATATGCTTCTATTAACTTTCTCTTATGAGTCATAAGCCTTTGTCATAAGCTTTTGTTCTACTGTAACCTCAAAGAAATTTTGCTACAGTGTTTTAGAGAGATTAAAAAATCTTACTACTTTCCCCACCCAAAAAACAAAGCCAAAGCATTTTTACCAGGCAGCATTTTATTTTTAGGGATCGATATGAATAGCCTGTTTTGCACAAGTACTGCACACTCAGCATTATCTATCTGTGGGAATTGGGTACTTGATGCTTTTTAGAAATCACAAGAGGATCCATTGAAAAGTAATACTCAAGAGGAAGAAAACACAGGATATTTCTATGTGAACATTATACCCTTGTGATAAGTTTATCTGCAAATTTGTCAGCTCTGCTGTGCTACATAACACTTTTCTCAACTTGCCATGCAAAAAAGATTCAATTAAAGGCATACGTATTAATTTAAGTAGTGTTAATTTGAACATCTGAATCTAAAAAAGGAGCATTCTTTTCTTTACAGATTATTAGCTGAAATACTGTTGTATTATGCTATTCTGATTGAAAACTATATCATAACTGTATAAATTTGAAATATATCCCGAAACCTCCAAATATTTATATTTAAAACAGTCTGCTTTCCCTGTCTTCTAAGGAAATAAATCTCTCCAATGTTGGAAGAAGAAATTGTAATACCTTTCAATTATTTCCTTTCTAGACCATCTTTTACAGGCAGACAGATTAAATGCCATGAATTTACTCTGTTTACCCTTAGTGTCACATGACTGATGCTGAAATACCATTCAGTTCAGCATTTTAACTATAAGCCTCTTCCCGTGCTTGGACTGAAGTGGTTCACACTTAAAAACATCTGGGTAGAAAGCCTTTGTTATGAGCAAATGATGGAGAGCTGTGTGGAATGACTGAGGACAGTGAGAAACTCAAAAGTTTATGTCCCAAGACCAGGTTCTTTTGGTATAGGTGTGTGAAGGGCATTAAAAGTCTGTGATACAGAACTTGAGGTAGCTGTTGAAATTGTCTGTCATACAGCCAGAAAAAAATCTAAGAGTAGTGACTAGATTCTGACCCAGTCTTCAACAACATGAAGAGCAAGTCCAGAGTAGTTGTCATGCACCAGTCATAGACCAGAGTGTGGTTTTGAGTGTATTCTCAGGAACAGAATTAAGACTCAAAATGAAGTCAAGTGTGACTTTATTTGCCCGACAACAAGTTCACAAAGCAAAGAGAGAGAGAGAAAGGAAAGAAAGGAAGAAAAGGGTCAGTTGTGATAGCTACCACCATAGATCTGTGGCATCCCATCAGTCCTATTTGTTTCCAAGTCCGGTGGGAGAACTTTCTGTCCGATGCTGGTTGTGCCTGCTCTTTTATTGTGTTGTCCTGTTGCATATTCATCCTTAACTGTTTTGCTTAGCTGCACCCACCACCTGGCATGTATGCCCAGTACTGTCTCTGAGGGGTTTTAGGTGGTCTTCAGGGGTCTCCTGACCCCTTGGTCTTCCAAGTCTGGGTCTGGGAGCATGGGTAGGGATGAGGTTGCAGTTTTCAGAGTTAGTTCTATATTTGAGCTCATAAGGAAACAGGAACTTCTAACTTGTGATCCAGTTGTAGTCCAGTTTGTGATTTGAAGTCTGCCTGCACTGGTGCAGCAATGTTGGGACATAAAACACACAGTCTCTGTCACTGTCTCTGACAGTAGTCAGTGGATTTTCTTCAGATTTGTAGAGGCAAGAAATGTGGTTCATGGTCTTTCAGTGCACTGTGACAGAATGCAAAGTTCAGCTACTTTTTTCAAAGATCCACTTTCTTCCAGATTGTGCCTTCATCCTGTGGCATTTGTGTTGCTGATTCCTACCCTGCTTCTCAGAGGACATGAAAATATGTAACCGCTCATCTTCTTGTTCAGTTTTTATAGATTACTTTGATGTTCAAAATAAATCTCATTATGATGCATATCAAAGAAGGAAATTTGTTTAAACAAAGCAGTACAATTAGAGCCAAAATATTGTTTTACAGTTTCAGCAATAGATCATCTGACAAAATAAAATTAGATAGACACAAGTCAATCAATGACTTAATAAAAGTTTTAGGGGCATAGAATAATATGAAATTATAAGTTTTCTTTTTATAACTTAACTTCAATGTTCAAAAAGCTCTCAAACTTTGGTTCACAAATTAATTATTGTTTTAAATGTATTTATTCTTCTCTTCTTAAATGAAATTGACCTAAATTTAGTCTCAAATAGAATTTCATAGTTAATAATTGAACCATTAGATTCTAAATATTTTGAAAGTATACATGTTGGTTTTTGCAATTTTTCTTTGAGTAAGGGTTGAAAAATTTTAACAATATTACCCATTTTCAGTAGTCATTCTTCAGATTGTGATTGAACTCAGTTTTGGTTGTAATTATTATTTGGTGACTAATTTTTTATCCTAAAATATATCACAGATGTCATACCTTAAAAAGTGAAGATACAGAATGTGTCGTGGGTTAACGGTCTATCTGAAAAGACCACATACACCTTATTAAACTGATAGGAAGGGATATCAAACAGGGAAACATCTCTCCTCACTTTCATAGAGTGTTTAGTATTAAATATTTTTTGAAAGCCAGCCCACTCGGGGACATAGTTGTAAGGAGAGATTATTTAACATTTATTTAACTTTTCGTTGTTGAGTGACTCTTGGAATTTCTCTATCCCTGCCAGACCAGAGTATGTTGGTTCATATATTAATTGCATATTTCAGGAATAAAGTAGTTATTTCTCCTATTTGTTTTTAAATTATATTTCATTTTAAAATGGCCCTGAATACAAAGATGGGTATAAATCTACAGCTCCAGAAAGTGACAGAAAAATATATCAGACTTAATAAAATTCATGTCGGTGTTGCTATTGCAGTTGTATATGTAAGGCAAAACTAATATGATGACTATTGGATTCCAGAATAAAAACTATTGCTTACTATGTTAAAGAAACCTGATGCTTAAAAGGAGATGGATGATGTAATTGTTACTATTACCAGAAAAGTGTGGCTTCATGTGTTTGGATTTTCAAAACCCAAATGTCCTGGGTACATGTCAGCTAGAGCTCAATAATAATACAACAACTCTTCTGAGTTTGTATTGTTAAATATATTTTCTTTTAGATACATTGCCACAACTTTAGTATGAGATTATTCATAATTCTGATTATTATAATTGATTTTTAGTACACTAACAATCATTTGAGTGAAAAAAAAAAAAATTACCAGCAGGAATTTCTACATATGTGAAAATATTAAGTTGTTACTAGGCAATTTTAATGAAAGAGAAAAGTTAATGTTGTATTTGAAACTGGAATTTACTGTCCCTAAAACCAGAAAGCTACACTCAGGTATTTCCACCTTAAAACTCCAGGAACAAATATATCTGTGAAAACTCAGATTCAAAGCACTGCTGTTTGTAGGACAAAATTTGACTATTAAATGCTTGGAGTGAATCACTTGTGGACAATCCATGTACCAATAATTGCTGACAGAAGTGATCTGATGATTCACTCTATAAAAATTCCATTTAAAACATCAGTGATTTGTTTACAGTCAGTTTTTCAACAGAATGAGAAGGGATATAGAACAGATTTATTGGCAATTATTTCTCCATGCTAATCTAAAACCTGTATGGAATTGTTGGTCCCACTCAATGGAGCTGTGTGCACAATGGAAAATCTGGTTTAGGAACATTTCCAGATATTAGAATTTGCAAAATGAGAAAATATAATTTAAAAATATGTGGATTCAGATTCATAACATGGAAAACAACAACAAAAAATTCCTCTTCAAGCTGTAAAGAAATACAATGTATTTTATATTAAGGTATATATTGTATTCTGGCATATAGTACTGATGTATCAAGATTTTGCTGCACAGATAGACTCTGAGGGTTGGATTTATTTTTTTTTCTGATAAGGGTGGCTGTTCATCTTGTTCTTCCTCATAACACAGAGTATTATTTACCAGAGTTACATAGACCAAGAAATATGCAGGATCTAATCTATTTTATTTTAAAAATATGTATTTATAGGAAATACCATTTACCTATTAAATCGATAGTACACCACCCTTTGTGATAATGTCAGTTCTGGTCATAAGTGTATCTTTTCTCCCCTGAATCCACAGAATATATCTGTTAACTGATCAAAATGACCAGCACAGATTCTGAAACGTTGATATGCACTTACATTTACGGTGCTGTAATGTGCTTCCTGCGATAAAGGTTTTTCAGTTTTCTATTATGTGTCATCTTGGGGTCCATCAATCCTACAACAGAGCTTTCCAAAACAAATATACAGTCTCTTTTCTGTTAAGTATTAATTGTCACTAGCTCTTACCACTTTTGAGTTAATGAGCAATTTCTGTCAGCTCAGAGGAGAACTGTGAGTAGCAGCCATAGGAGCCATTTCACTGACCATGATCAGCTGGTCAGTGTTCTCCACATCTATATGAATGAATGAGTGCAGTTGTGCAGTTGTTCCTGCTTTCTAAACTATGATTCATGACTATTGATCGGTGAACCAATAATGATGGCAAGACACATGAACTCTGCAAAATCTCAAAGAAGGAGATTTTTCTTCAAATACACGACCTGAATGTTGAAGGAAGTAATAATGCAAGGGTTAAACAAAGTAGTAGGTAAGAATTCTCTAGTTTTGGCTGCCAGTCTTCAGATTCTGCAATTTATATGAGTGAATATGTAGACCAGGACCAAGCTGCCCTCCTAGAAGTGAAGGTGTGCATCTGACTTCCCTGTGATGCACTACTGGACCAACAGCAGTAAAGCGATGACTTGACATTGCTGTGGAGCCAACACGAATTCATGATGTCAGTGGAAGCAGGGTTTGACAGATGTTGTGACAAATTGAAATGACTCATGTAAGAATTTTTTCACGGTCTTTGAAAATGTTCAGGCCTTTTTGGTTTTGTTCAGGTCTGGTTCTCTGCTTCAGGCACTAGAGCATTTTGTTTCTTATGGGACAGAAATAAGAGAGAGGGATGTAAATGTAGAGTCTTCAGCTAGAAATTACTGAAGTTATTAAAATAGTTTAAAGTTGCTCAAGATTTTAATACCTACTGACAGGAATACATTTCTGTGTATAGATATATATATATGCACACACTATCTTTCTGTGAATGTATACACTAAGATAATGCCATACATTACTTTAAGTAAAAGTTCACTTCCCATTTGAAATGGCAATATCTGCTTTATTTTTTCACTACAAATAAAAAGATAATGCATTATATAACATGTTTTGTACAATCTTCCCTAACTGATTATTTATCAGTTATCTAGTTCACTTTCACTTTTTATGTACATCTTGTCATCCAAATGTAGTGGGTAATGACTGATACTCTTTATTCTGATATAAATCCATGAAGAAAAGGTCAGGATAAATTGTGGAAGCAAAATATTTTTCACTGTTACAAGTAAAATCAGGCCTTTACATGAGCATGGCTTTACATCCAGTACCTTCTGTTAGCAGTACTGTGGTAGATTAAGAATTCATAATCAGTTTAGGCTCCTGACTCTATTAGGGGACACTAACTGGGTTTTGCCAAGTGAAGCTAATTTCACTCTTTCTTGTTTCCACTGAATTCATATTTATTTACAGATCATATCCTACAGAGAAACAGAAATATAAAAGCAAGACTTAGAGCTAATCAGGGTGCGTCAAAAGCACCTTCCTAAAAGTTCCGTGAGACAGGGTTTTTAATGGTATCTTTTTTTTCAACAACAATATGAAGACAGAAACTCCTGTCCCATCCACTACAATTAACTAATTTCTTTTACTGTTATGGATCTGAATTTTGGGGCAGCTGTTGCTAGTGGCATGGATTTGCATTAGATACTGTGGCAAAATACATTTTAAAGATTGACTAGTAACTCTGTTACAGGCTTGTGGTTCAGTTGATAGATGTGCTGTCTCCCATATGAAATTTCTTGGTGATCTGAAGCATTTATATCTATCTATATGCACAGTAACTGCCTGATCACATTGAACACCGAGACAAAATATTACCCCAATCTTCCCACACACTCCTATCTTCTACTCCTGAAGATGGGCCAAAGTATTGTAGAGTTTGTTTAACACAGCTAAGGAAAAAATGAAAATTAAAGGCTCTGAATACTTTCTTAATTCCAGTTATAAAAGTCTGACTGTTAAAATTGAATTGATATATTAACTGAATTGCTTCTTCTCTGTATTACGCCATAGGGAAAAGAAACCAGTCTTATTGGCAACCTGCTGATTGAGCAAAGGAACCTGGCTCATGGCCAAAATGCCATAAACTATTTACAAAGGCATTAATTAAAATTAATAAAGGAAATGTTGAATGAACTTGACAAAGTAAAGGGTTCAGAATGAAAATTTAACTTCTTTTCACACTCCCTGGTAAAATAGGATTCAGAGAAAACCCATTCCCATTAGGGCTAAGAGACAGATTATTGGGAAGTAGATTTCAGCTTTAATTCATGTTTGTTTGATTTCATAATGCTACATTTTTTTCGTCCCTTCTCCTTTGATAGGTAGAGTTTACAGGAATAGCATTTGTACATTGATAGAACTAATTCCTTAAAAAGAGCACTCTATATAATGCATAATTCAACCATTTTTTTCTTCAAGATCAAATATTTCAAATGCTTGATTGGATATAATGCATATAGATAATAGATAATGCCATATACATATATATATATGTCTCAAAGCTTCCATGTACTGAATAATATTTCAATGATACCTATGCTTATCTTGTTCCTCTTATTTATTCTAAGATATGGGCTTTGAAGATGATTTCTGGTGAAGCAACACAAGACTTGTGAACAAGATGAAAAAACCCTGTCTTTTAAAACTTGTGGAAAAAAAGAAAGAAATTATGCTAAATAATTATAGAATTTACAAAACATGTACTGGATGGATAATGTGTTAATTAAAAGAAGCCTGTTTGTAAGTGAATGGTTACTAAACAACATATGATTTGGTGATTGTTACACAAGGCCATTCCATTATCATGTTAAAAGTGTATAGTGACCACCACTGTAAGAAATCTAAGAATTTATATTGTTCATGAAGACATAACCTTTGTCAACAGCAAATACTTGGAATGGAAGAAATCTACTCCCTCAAGTAAAGTAAAAGCTAATGGCTAAAATATCTTTATTTTCACTTATAATGCAATCATATTGATATATCAAATTCTCATCTGTCAGAAACAAAGCACATTTTCATTTTTATACCTTGTAAAAAGCTTTGATGTTATTTTCTCCCATCATTTTTTCAGAAAATACCACTTTTTACTACTGAAAAGCATATTATTCCTTAAATGTTGTTCCTCCTAGCTGAACAAAGGATCTCTTTGATCTGTGTTACATGCTCACATTTTAGACATTGTGAATGTTGCTGTTGTGGAATCAAAATTACCAAAAGCTCACATTTATTAATCACATTGCACGTCTTAATTTTCCATGTATCTGTTATGGAATGTTGCACTCCTTACTCTGTTCTAATTCAGCTGAGCCCTGACACCAAAGATCAATAGACACATTTAAACTTAAGATGAACTGGGATATATCCACTAAATTGTTATTAGAAGAATTTACACCAAATTTATGGTGGTGTGCAGTTATAGGAAGAATCTTGAACATGCGAATAGCCTTTTGTCTCAATGAGACTAGTAATGAGATCATGATGTTTAAATCTATTTCCTCAAAGTCAGTGCACAAAGGCTGGATGTTAGTGAAGGTGTTATAAGCATATCTGCACTGTGGGAGACTTACAGCAAAGTCTGATGTTGCAGCTGTGTATGCAAGACTAAACCAGCCACTACTGAAGTCAACGAAAAATTTTTGAGTGTCTTAAATTTGATTTTAAAAGTTCGGGTTAAATCTTATACAGACTACCTTCAGGTATAATTTTATTAGTATTGCCTTTCAGGACAATACAAGAGTGTAATTCACAGCAGAATTTAGCTGTTGAGATTGGTAGTTCCTGTCACTCTTTTATTTTCAGATTGACTTTATTCCTTTTGAAAAGATACTGCTGGAGCATCTAAGTGTGTTTAAATTTATGGTAACATGAAATTACAAATGTCTTGATAACAAGAAACAAATTCATATTGACCATCTACAAGTATTTTTTGCAATAATATAAATTTTGCCAAATTGCTTATGATCAACCTTTTTCAGTATATAGTAGAAAGCAGAATTTACAAGCAAGTCTGCAATAAGTATATAGCCTTGAGATAAAAGGAAGTCTTTCTTATTTTACTTAAATTATAGAAATTGATGACATTTCATGTTCTGAGTTGTTATAGAACAACACATTTTAGAGAAAAAGGGCAAGGAGATTGGCAGAATAATTTTTTTGTGCCATATTCTTGCCTTCATGGCGATAAGTAGTCACTGAATTTAAAAGGACACAAAGCTAATCAGCATTTTCTAAGATAGATCTCTAATCTTCTGCTCATCTATACATAGTAAGAATTTTATTTCTCCTCTTTGTCTTCCTAAATAGGTCTCACAACAGGATTAGGCACCTCTGTTTACATGTGCCATAAATAATCAGCAACTATTGAGTTGAGGTTACATTAATAACACACAAAAAGTTTATGTCTTTTCTCCTTACGTGTGATTTTTTTAATACAAGCAACCTGATATTATCCAATTTATCTTATGCAAGATACTTATGATACAGAAGGTTTAATTTATTGGGTTATAAGTAGCCATAGTCTCTCTGCTATGTGTAGCATTTTGCAGATGTAAATTATTTGGTAGCAATTATCCATTAAAATGTAATTAGTGTTTGTTTTTTGTGTCTTGAATTCAGAATAATTGTGAGATTGAGAACAAAAGCACTTGAACAGTTTAGTTCTGAGGGTCTTTTCTCTCATGGAGATATTATACTTGTGCATTTTGATTAAATAATCACAATAATAAATATTTATTTCATGTATGAAAGCAGTATAATTAAAGGACTTAAAAGATGTGTATTTTTTCCTCCTAAATTGTTCATAGGCCATAGTCAAGATCATTTAAACAGACTGGAAGATTAGGATTGATACCATTAAAATTATTTTATTAGTGTTATTATTATTACTATGGACGACTACTGGACGAAGGAAAGGCTGTGGATGTGGTCTACCTGGGCTTCCGGAAAGCATTTGACACTGTTACCCATAGATTTCTAATGGAAAAACTGGCTGTGTATGGCCTGGATGAGAATACAGTCTGCTGGATCAAGCACTGGCTGGACAGACGGGCCCAGGGAGTAGTGGCCAATGGTATAAAATCCAGCTAGTGGCAGGTCACAAGTGGCATTCCTCAGGGCTCAGTGTTGGGACCGTTTCTATTTAACATCTTTATTAATGATCTCAATGAGGCATAGAGTCTATCATCAGTAAATTCACAGATGACACCAAGTTAGGCAGGTGTGTCAATCTGCATGAGGATAGGGAGACTCTCCAGAGAAACTTAGATAGACTGGATCGCTGGGCCAGTGTTAATGGTATGAGTTTCAACAAGGTCAAGTGCCGGGTCCTGCACTTGGGCCGCAACAACCCCATGCAATGCTACAGGGTTGGGGAAATGTGGTTGGAGAGCTTTCTCACAGAGAGGGATCTGGGGGTTCTAATTGACAAGCAAATGAATATGAGCCAGCAGTGTGCCCAGGTGGCAAAAAAGGCCAATGGCGTCCTGGCTTGTATTAGAAATGGTGTGAGCAGCAGAAGTAGGGAGCTGATTGTCCCCCTGTACTCAGCACTGGTGAGGCCTCACCTTGAGTACTGTGTCCAGTTCTGGGCACCTCAGTAAAAGAAGAATATCGAGGTGCTGGAGCAGGTGCAGAGGAGGGCAACAAAGCTGGTCAAGGGACTGGAGAATAAATCATATGAGGAC